>JARJDZ010001548.1:0-18726 GCA_030264555.1 Aleochara sp. GC000083
CATAAATCGCATTGGTGCGGTGTGTCTCCACCCTCTATCCATTGATATTCTTCGTGGAAGGAGAAATTTCTGGGAATGTCCGCTCGTATGGCAACAGTTCGGGTTGGACACCCTGTATATTGTAACCGTTTGCGATGACGATTTGCGAGCGCAATGCCAAACGATTTGCCCGAAAATATGCATCCCAACCCAAAAGTATGAAATACCTGTGACCGACCGCACACATCTTGATGGCATACGACCGGCTCCGAGGTAAACGCACTTTCGCACGCCTCCTAAGATTTAACACACATTGGCACAAACCGTTTGTTTGCACGACATCCTAACACCCAACCCAACTGGCACCCACGAAAAATACAAGTGATAAGAAGAGAAAGAGTACAAAAGTAAAAGTAAAACATGCAAAGCAAGCAAGCAATAATGTGGTTCACAGTAGAGCATTATTACGTCACGATTGAATTGAAGACTACTCGTTGGCTGCTAATTGTAAGTTATGATGGATCATACCGGCCAAAGGCAATTCTATTACTGAACAGTTATCCATGCGGATTTAGCCAAATTGATTTAAAAAACAGCTATTTATAATTTTTTAATGGGGCATGTAGCCCATATTGCAAATATTAGGTCGAGCCATACCGGCCAAAATGATAATTTAAGTTGCATTGAAGTTAAACCACCAATCGACGAATTTCCAAAATTGAATATGAAAATAAACGATGTATGATTTTTATGATGGGGTCCAACGCCCATAATTTTCAAAAATAATTATTATGATATACTATTAGGTTGTGCCATACCGGCCGAAAGGCTAAAAACGCGGCTCTACTGCGAACGGGCGTTGAAGAGGCCCCCTAAATGCATGGCAAAGCTAGTGAAAATACAACAGACCTTGATATCCGGTTCTCAGAAAACGGGATGACGGGCGTCGTTATCTGAGAACGATGACGCGATGCTCCCACAGTCATGTCCAACGATGAGCCCTCATGATGGAACCCTCTGGATGGTTTTATCCAACGCGAATTTTACTTATTATTTGACTTTTTGTTTGTCACGCGCGCACACGAATTATTGTTTAACATAACCATTACGTTTACGACTCTACTTGTTCGAATTACGGACTGCCCTATCTGCAATTGCAAGGGATATAAACGCACTATCCTCTTACGAAATTTAATAGCTATCCGGTTTATTTGTCGCGAGCAAACCGCGCTCGCGTTCCCGATTTTACTTACTGTACAATTGATGATGCCAACGCGTCCACGAACTCGTTGAGTATTGCGTTACCTCTCCAGGTGAATGTTCGGTAAGCTAAAGGTTAATGATAATTTATTCCGGCCGAAAATCATCAAGCAAAGCGCGCGCGATATGCGGAACGACACGCGAAACCGCCCAAATGGCATCTGAAACAAGCAAAAGAGATGAGTCTTGTTCTTACATGTAACACATTTAAGAAAAGCAAAAGTTTGATAGCCTATGTATAACGAATAACACGATGACGTTAATAAAATTTAATATGAGGCTTTACAATTTCTCCTACAAGTCTCCTCCTTGCCGATTGAAATATTAATCAAACTCTTAGTTAGTCTTAAGTGTACCTGAGTAAGTAATTAATTACATACCAGAAACCCCATTGATTATCATAATGGTTAATTCGTTACTTTCGATTTTTTAATTAAATGAGTTTTGCAATTGAACGACTTAGATTTAAAACCTAGCGTTTTTCCTTGTAAGCGAAGAGAAAAAAGAAGAGATAGCAAAAATAAATGACTAGATGTCCAAAGAATCAACTGCATTAATGCCTTTTGAAACACCTAGTCTCAAACCTGCACCACAAGCAGCAAATCACCATTCTGGCAAGATATCTGAAAATAGTGAAATACATTACAAACAAGTTCCATCAGTTTTATTACAATGCATATTAGATCAAATGTGTCATACATACCTTATGATTTGCATGAAGATATGATGATAGCCATGCCTTGCTAGTGGAAACTAGGCGCCCTCACTCTGGATTGAAATATGGACAATGACAAAGAATGGGGCCATCTTGAAATTCATGTCATTGTATACCTGCAAAGTAAAAGTTCATTAATGATCAAGAAAATAACAATTCAAGTTTATCTCTTGCATTACTTGTTAGAAAATATATATTGGTTAGAGTTGAAGATCATATTATATTGAAGGTGGCAAATGGCAACTCACACAGCTTCCAAAGGGCACCTAACTAGGAAAGATGTAACATTGTTAACCACGCTTTATGTGAAAACATTATTTATTAATGCTACATCCTCAGTGAAGTCTTTTGATTACACAGGTGTACCAGATTGAAGTCCTTAGTAAACACTACAAGCTGGTTGATATCAACAAAAGCATTAGTACTAACAAACAGGGTGCTTTGAATTTTACTTACCCAATGCCTATCAATGCTGTCTTCGTTGGTCCCCAAACACACAGTTCAGTTCACTCTCAAATGCAACAATCAATCTGCAACAAACAAAATTTAACCAAGTTGATCAATTCGGTATTGACGGACATTCAACCAGTACTTAAAATGCCCAAATGGCACAAATAAATCACTAACCCTCAATTGCACAAGTTTATTATTTCTAATCAGCTATCATCAAATATATACATACAATTATCTAGCAACTCATTTCCATTACGTTGAAATTCTTTAACGAGAGATTTATCGCGTAACCAGAGACATTGCGTAACATTGCGTTTGCAGCTATTTGAGTCGCGATAAAACTTACTGCAGACACTGCTTACTGCATTACTACCTCCACGCATGCTCGCTACTAGCCGCACTAGCCGCTTGATTGAATCCCATAGACAAAATAAAGATAGGAGCATGTGATTTAAATATCAATGGGCCATCTATCGGAAAAAAATGCATACCGAATTTTGTACTGTCGATAAAGCAGATTTCTTGTTCTGCAGATTTCCTGACAATTTAGTCATTTTTCCCCTTTTTAATTATACCGTGGCGGGAGTAGGTCCTCCATTCCCCTCTCCACGAATTATACATACATGCATATTTATTTTGAGGGTTAGACACACAGAACTATATAAATACATCTATATATAGGTCTGTGGTTAGACACTAATTCTTGTAGGCAACCCATATTACATACATTATTGCGGATTCTGTACAACTTACCAAAACATGGTAATTTAAATTCGAACTTCAGCTTCAGCAGTTTTTTCTTTTTTTAGATCAATTTCCAACAAATGTATATACTTCATTTTATTCTTAAGAGCTAATAACTGTGTGTTTCTTTAAATACTACATGATTTGCCACATTAAAATGTATGAAATGATAATAATCATAGTATTGAAGCTTAAACTTATTAGAATCTTCACGATTTCTTATTCGTTTAATACTTCTCAAGTAATTCCTACACAATAAATAGTTTAACCGCAATTAACTATTGGCCAATAATTTTTAAACCAGTTGCTTTCTATTATCGCGGTTAACTGCGTAATCTGTTTGTTTTCTATTTTAATTACTCAGTTAAATCTAAAGCAATTATTATAATGCGTTTACGGTCATATTTCGGAATTTGTCAATATTCTAGATAATGGATGTAACAATTTTACAACCTACACTAATAAAGTAAACATTACATATAAAATTCTATCAATGTGAAAGAATTTAACGCCTCAACAGACAAACGTCTCGCACAATTTACAAAAATAAATCACAAATATACATAATGTACAATTTAAAACTTCGATGGGCGATGGCCCTATTAAAAATATACATGTTCATTTACACATTTAGATTTCTTAACTTGTTTTTGTACTTGGTTGGATTGCAGTAATCACATAGAAAAATAACTTTGTGGCGTTAAGTACAGCTTTAAACATACTTGTTGAGATTGCCTGCGATTCACCAAAGTACTCAAACCTTTCCCAACAATAGCAGTAGCATGGTGTTTTGTCTTTATTCACTGGAGCTGAATCATTGAATTAACTGTCAATGTTGTTATCATGTTGAGTAATTGTGTAATTGTTAAATGTGGTCAATGCATCATAATTGGTCACCGGAGCAGGCGCTAATGAGCGCTGATCGAGAACATCCGGCGAAAATTCACTGCATGGAGAGAAAACATATGGAGATGTGCCTCCAGATGAATCAGTAGCCACTTTCAAACTATTTGTGTTGTTCTTGTTATTTTGCGCTAAAATTGAATACATATTGTAGCAAAATTAGCAACATTAGCAAAGTTGATCTCACTCACCTTTCTCATTTTCATACTGCTTCAGCTTCTTTACAAGTATTTCATTCTCCTTTCTACTGCCTTCCAATTGGTTGACTAACTTTGACACTAATAAATGTAATTGCTTATTTAATATTTTGAATTCCTCAATGATCATTTTATCATCCTTTGGATACTTGATACCACTGTAGTTATTCTGTGAACTATCAAACTCATCAGTAGCATTGTCTGTGTCAGTGATACCACTCTTGGTACTATCACTATCACTCTGCTCTCGCTGCTTTTGAATGAGATCAATGAGCGAGTCTGTCTCCTCAATGGTGTGATAAATAGCATATGTTAGCATGCTGCCCTCCTTGTCACTGAAGGTTACATCATACTTCTGCTCCACTGCCCTTTTGTAATTTTCATATTGCTCCTTCTTAATGTTGATAATGTTTTTCTGGCGTGAATGAAAGTCGATTTGCAATTTGATAGACTCGAGTGAATGAGGATTCTCAGTGCACTTCAGCGCATCATTCAGTAATTCAACAGCATTCTTATGGCATTCGATGGCATCCGCATAACGGCGAAATCGCATGTGATTATCAGCACGCCTTTGTTGATGGTGGGCCTTGAATGGGGCGAAAGGATGGAAAAAATGACCCAGTTAAACGTGTTAAATTTAATAACCTATTCGCAGAGAACTTACTTTATTAAGGGCGGAATTCTCCATTATTTCACTTATTTTGATGCTTGACGATTACGTGAGGGGTTGTTTCGAATGATACAGATGATAAATCACAATTCCTATATTATTTTTGCGGAAATAATTGCGTTATTTTTTGATTTCCAGTTAGAATTGACGTTTCACATCTTTTGTGCGTATTGATATGAAGTTTGGTTGCAAAAATGTAGATGTCTATTCCAAAAATATTTTAACTCATTATTTATTGTAATTTATGTTAATATATTAATTATCTTACGAGTTCTTCTAATTTGTTGAGACTAAACCTTAAAAACTATAAATTTATTCAAGCAATGTGTGTACTAGTTTCTCATAATAACAGTAGATGTCACTATGAGTCCTATTTCAAAATATTTTAAACTAATAATTCGCAAACTTTCTTAGATTTTTTAAAACAGTTGATATACACTAATGGCATATCCCTGGATTACTTTTTCTGCTACACCGGCAATTATGCTAATAACCAATCCAAAAGCCCATAAGGTAAATACGCCTTGAATATGATTAAACTTTAGTTTTACAAGAAAATCAAATGGCTTTTCCAACAATTGCATGTATTCTTCTGGAGTGGTCAATTCCGACTGATAAAATAAAACAATTAGAACACAATTATTCCAGAGACATTAAACCTACATCATCCATCCAAACATTTAGTAATCCAGTTTGCCATAAAAGCGTTACAAAATCATTTAAGTACAATCTGGTAGGATTTGAAAGTTTAGCTAAGAAGAATAACGGAGTTATTTTGCCCTTGGATAAAACGCGAAGCTTGTTGACATCTAAATGCATTGTATCAATATATCCTACAAAACCAGTAAATAACATTAAATTCAAATTCGAATAATACAGGATACAGATAAATGACTTTTACCAGGATTAAATTCATATGTGAAAATTGCCAATCGTTCTTGTTCCAGCAGTTTAGCTGATAGTTCGGTATTTTGAAGCTTATCATCAGCCAGAATCATACGTTTTGCAATATCATCACTGAATCCTTTCGTAAACATTTTCAATGAAGGCTGACTCTCAAATACAAGTTCTGCATCTCCAGCGCTGAAATATAAATACATCTTTGAGGTGTCGAGAACATCATCAATAGTTTCCAATTCGTTGATATATCTACAAAAATAAACTGTCGTTTTTCCGAAAAAAGAAAATCTTACGCAATCAATACTTAAGAATTAATAATGCCTTCACTATGGCAGATGAATACATCGTAGAGAAGTAAATACTCAGAAGCAATGTCATTGCAACAATCAAACGACCACTACCTCCCCTGGGACCGATGGGCACATCCTGGGAGAGAAGTACCCCCAAAAGGCCAAACGTTGTCATTTGGTCACCATGAAGAAATTGTTGGGAACATCGCATCAGATAATCTCTGATCAGATGGATGCAAATCAGGAGAAGGAATGTTCCAATGATGGACAACCATATACTTGGGGAAAATACATCAACATAATTGTACCATGAATCTGCAAGTTTTAATTTGGGTCCGAGGACAATGAATCTCGCATAACCGAAGATAATAATCGATGTGGTCTTTAGTTTGTTGCTTTGCAATGTTGAAACTAAAAGGTAAAAATTTTCAAATTTCTAATGCATTTTCTGATTGCTACTCACACAACGAAAAATCTTCCCTTCCAACTGGATAGTTATACCTATCAATTAACGAGTAATTGTACCATTTTTCAAATTCTTTGATCAAGATGTACATGGGACCTTTCCGGCTACCATACTGTCTGTTCCCGTAAAAATTGCTTAGGGGAACGATTGGGGATACGAGTAAATTCTTCCCGAATTTGTCCCTTTCACCCGGGAAAAGATTTGCATTCAGTTGAAAACTACGATTCTGCACGAACCATGCATCCAATTGAAGTAATGGTTGCCAAATATTTAAATGTTTGTAATATGTTGGTTTCAAATTGACATTTTTTACCCGATAAAGCTTGAATAAAAAATTATTAGTTATATCCCGCTCAAAACTTCGATTTGGATATGTGATAATCAAAGTATTCTCGACGTAATGTTGCAACAAATCTTTCTGAGAAATCTGTGTAACATCATTTGTGACAATTATAATTTTACGTTTAATTGCAATGAATCTATTTTGGTAATGGTGAAATAAATCATCCAATGGAAACGTCTGTTTTTTAGTCATGTAATGTTTTGTGTCAAATGACATTATTAAATCGTCGCAATTTTGTAGAAAATTAAGAAAAACAGCAGCGTTTCTGACATCTAATAGGTTTTTTCCTACCATTACGGCTTTATCAATGTTCAAATTGATCTCAAAAATATTTTCCTCTTCGTATGTAAATGCAATGCAGTTGGAATCATTTAGATACGTTTTGATGATTGTTGATAACATGATATTAAGAGGCAGCAACATTTTTTTGTTAACTTATTAACAATTCAAGGTGTAGTGAGCATGAACGTTTTTAGACAGCAAAAACGAACAACTAAATGTTTTGAAAATAGGCATTTTATAAGCTTCATTATCATTTATAACGGTTATTGAATTGTATTACTGATGAATAGGGAAAATTTTCAGACAGCATTAACTAACAATGATGAAAGAATTATCATTAATACTCTGAAAGAATTTTTATTATTCTGGGAATGTCTTAATCTTCAATTATAGGATATTTTTGTATTGTAATTTAATATTACAATTGGTGATAAATACCACAAATTACTTTGATGCCTAATTTAGTGCATAATTTTAGTGTTTCCCATTTGAAAAATATGAAATTGAATTTCAACTTCAAATCGTAAATTCAATTGAAAAATTAATTTAAAATAATTGATGTATAGCAACTATATGTTTCTGCTTCAATATTTCACCTAAAATTGCAACCAAACCAACAACAATTCCAAATATCCATAATAAAAATATGCCTTTAACATGATTAAACTTCAATGCAGTATGTGGATCAATAGGTTCTTCCATTAATTGCATATATTCTTCTGGAGTAGTCAGTGAAGGCTTCAAAACAAAAAATAAATTACTATTCAGCCATCATAGGAAATATCAGACCTACATGAGCATTCCAGACTTTTAGTAATCCAGTCTGCCACAAAAGGGTCACGAAATCGTTCAAGTACAATCTTGTAGGATTTGACATTCTGGCTAAGAAATACAATGGAGCACTTTTATATATAGGCAAAATGTGAAGCCTGCTTAAATTTAATCCCAAAGGCTCAATGCTTCCTATCAACAAAAGCATGCAAATTTCTGTATGAAATGGATATAATTAGCAAAGGCGAAGTAAGTAAGAGTTACCGGAAGTAAATTCATAGGTGAAGACGACCAGACGATCTTCTTCCAGTCGTTGCTTTGCTAACTTACCATTGTCCAGAAAGTATATGTCACTTAATAATATTCTATCGTGAAAAGCATCATAGATACTTTGCGGAAAGTTTTTCAAGACAGGTTTGTTATCAGTTATGAGAGACACATCACCAGCACTGAAATATAAATGCATCTTTGAGCTGCCGAAAATGTCTTCATAGGTTTCAAATTCGTTAATGTATCTATAAAGGATACAATCAGTTAGAAAGTAATTGTTTAGGGCAACTCGAAAGAAATATAACTCTGTTGCAAAATTAAAATTTGTGGGATAAACGATGCAAGAAAAGATGAGATTGCAAGATTCAATTTTGAGTCAGAAAACAGTGCAACTACAATTCGTTGATGATCTTGAGAAATTTTGATTCACGTTCCAGAAACTTTTAATCACCTCCTCCTTATTTCGTCACCATATGGTAACTATTTCCTTTGAGTTGCCCTACAGAATCCTGTATTTGTACTTAGGAAACAAGAGAGCCCTCATTATTGCTGAAGAGTACATTGTTGAGAAGTAAATGCTCAGAACCAATACCATCGCAAGAATTAATCTATTACCCATTTCACGAATCTGAGTGGTCAAACCTTGAGAAAGCAGAAGGCCCAAAAGACCCAAATTTGTCACTGGTTCATAGTCGACAACATCCTGTGACCATTGATCCATAAAATATTTGAGTGAAAAGATGCAACGCAGCAAGAAGAAGGTTCCAATGATGGATATCCAAACACTGTTAGAGAAAACGTCAACGAAATTGAACCATGATTTAGCCAACTGTAATTTGGGAACAAGCGTGATGAATTTGGCGTAGGCAAACACAACAATGGACAAATTCATTGGAAACTTGTTGAAATCAGTTGAAGCATCTGAAAGAAATTGAATTAAAATTGTTGTATTCGTTTCAGGTCCGATTTGGATAACACACATAATGCAAAATCCTCATGAGTGTATTCAGCCCTATCAATCATAGAATAGTTGAAACGTTCTGCAAATTTCTGCACCAAGAGATATAATGGTCCCTGCTTGTTGAAATATAGTCTGTTCCCATAATAATTGCTCGGTGCTAAAATTGTAGACACATACAAATACTTCCCGAATTTATTCCTATCGCCAGGGAACAGATTCACGTTCAGTTCGAAACTTCGATTTACAACGAACCATGTGTCCAATTGGAGCAATGGCTTCCAAACATCGTCCCGTCTTCGATTTTTCAAATTTACATCCTCTACTCGATACAGTTTGAACATTGAACAATTCCCCATTTCCAACAATGATTTCTGCGGAGTACTTCGATTCGGATACGTTATGATGAGGGTATCCTCAACGTAATGTTGCAACAAATCTCTTTGAGAGATGTATGTGATATCATTGGTGATGATTACAATTTTACGTTTCGTGTTTGTAAGTGTATCTACATTAAAGTCAGAGATGTCATCTAGTGCTAAAGTCCGTGGTCTAGTACTATAATGGGTTTTCTCAAGGGAGAATATGATATCCACGCATTTTTCAAGATACTCAACGAAAAGTGGGTCGTTATCGACATCGTACATATTTCTTCCCACCAACATTGTCTTATTGATATCAGACTTTGGAGCGAAGATGTTTTCGTTGTCATTAATATATGCAATGCAGTTGGTATTGTTTAGATACGTTTTGATGATTGTTGATAAGAGAATATTGAGGGCCACCAACATTTTCAATGATATCATGTAGGTCAATGCAGGAAATGATGAAGTATGATATTGAATTAACGATGAGTTCTTTCTGAAAGTGGAACTAAATATGTCATTATCATTTCCATTATCCTTTCAATTACGATCGTTTCAATCTTTATTGTCGTAAATGTTATCCAATTAAAAAAGAGTGTTTTGGCTACTCCTAGGAAATTCAGTAACAATTCAAAGGTTGTTATTTCAAATTCAAAGAGAAAATATAAATTTATAGACATCTGTCAAAAATTGAATTTGTCAGCCACATGTCACTGAAGTTTGATAGAATCCTAGTGAGAAAAATCTGAAGCTTATGAATGTCAACAGAATCAGTTGTCAGCTGTCTTTATAAACTAATTTGCCGAAGTTGTTCTTTTAGGACACATCCCAGCTGTCATAAATAACATCGAAGAGGAAGTCCTTGCACTTCGTGTCCACCTTTATTACCGAAAGCATATCCATATGAAAACAGCCACCGCGCAATGCGATGCGATGCGTAGCCATAAAGCCGACAAAAAGTGCGCACATTCAGCAATAAAATAAGGCAGCAAATTGTAAATTTAAGTAATATAAATGGACATTGCATAAGGACGACCAGCGACCAGCGTTCGTTCGCTGCGTCCGACTCGATCCTATTTCGTGCAATTTAAATGATTTACTATATTATTATGTCGTTCGCTGTGGCATTTTCAATAATTAATATTTATGCGCAATGTCGTCTAACTGTAACTGTATCGACGCATGCGTTACTCCACGCATGCGCGCGCTGCTCAAACTTGCAATCATTGCGTGCGCACCAGGCTCGTTTTTCCAAAATGCGTCGTTGCAACGTATTTTCTGTAAATTGTTATTAGCTACCATTTACGGCGTTAATTACTTTGACTAGCTAGCAATTTAACGAACTGATGTATGCTTACGTGCTTTTCTATGATGGTTTCCAAATCAATTTGTATTCATCTACTTTACTTTAGTTGCTATTTCAATAATGATCATAAAAATTAACGATTTGGAATTTATGTACTTTGAAGTATATACCAGAAATTCTACCTATTTTTTCAAGGGTTATTAGTTTTAACAACTTTACTATCAAAATTTTGCAAATTTCTGTATTGCCTTAGAAGGTTCATAATTTTTTTCAAAATTGTTGAGAGTTTGAAAACCCAGAAATAGGTAACAACAAGTCGCACAAGAAATATGATTATTAACAACATATTGGATGACAGGATATAATGTCGCGGAGTTGTGCAGAAATTTCGCCATGTGGCACACCAGGAGAAACTCTCGGGATGGATCTGGGCCGGGTTTCAGCCCACGTCCATCGCCGGATTTCTCCCTCTTCTTCGATTATAAACATATCACGTCGACCAATAATAACAATCAACAACAATTGCGTCATCCTTTTATATTCGCGCCGTCTTGCCATAAGCGTATGCAAATCCACGGTCGAGGCAGATCGCACAATTGAGGCGAATGTTGAATGTCCAATGCTGGCCGTTTGTTCTTTTCGTGTGTTGTCCGTTGTTGATGGCTGCTGGTACGCTTCATTCATATTTCGTGTGCTGATTCCAAAATGGCTGCGAAAGTTCGCCGAATGTAGCCATAAAGTAGCAAAAGCGCTGTAAAGTCTCAAAGGGGAATTTCGAATTTTTAATTACTACCAAAAACATATACGAGTATATTTATCGTTTGTACGATGTTCTACAGTTACACCTGAAGAAAATTGTTCTAGAACAATATTTCTAGAATAATATTCTATTGAATTATCCTGAAAATGTGTGAATTGTCAAGGTAGCATGGTATCTTTTGGCCAACACCTAGAATAGATTCCTAGTTTTATAATCATATTTAAACCCGTAGCATGCTGATTGTTATCGCACTTGTAAGTATTGTAACTATTTCAATATGCACCGAATGCAAGATGCAATAAAATGCCATGTTTAAACACTGCCCGGACTCGACAGACAACCTTACAGATACTCCAGATTGGACCGCAATTAATTCCTGCAAATTTATGCGCAATTCTTCCCAGCGAAGCCTAGCAACATTGAACGCTTTTTGTTCATTGCGATATTATTTCGCATGTGACATGTGCCCGCTTTGATTTAGTGGTGCACCACGGCGATGACGATGAGGAAACGTCTCGATATTTGAATTTTAATACAGTTTCTTGAGAGCTTCGACTCGTAAATTTGCCGGTAACGAGCATCGTCATCTGGCACTGGCAAATGCCGATTCTCTGTCTTCAGCTTCAAGCAGATTCAGATGCATATAGCTAGAGGAAATCGTAAACGCGATAGACATCTAGATGTTCTTCGTGCACTGCTGCAATATTGCAATTGCAATGATTGTTATTGCACGATAGTATTCGAAGGGACTTATGTTATTACCAACCGCTAACTGCTCAGATTCAAACTAATCAATCATTTATTCTTTGGTATTTAAGTTGTCCAACTCCAAAAGACTAGGGAGATTTTTATCTTTTAAGTTCCAAATTGTTTTGGTACAAAATGTCGTTCTGAAGATGCGGACCATCAAACAAAGTCGAGGATTGGTTCTTAAACTGGACAATGCATTCAGAATGGGAAACAACATACAGATATTTTTTCGACTGAAGGATATAACCACAGAACACATTTACAACCGGCGCTGACGCTCAAAGAGATGAGGCACAAAACTTATTCAAATCACAGCACGCGCTTAATTATCGTCATGCATTTCGGGGCTAGCCGACGTTTACGTAATTATTTATAACTTAATTTCCAACTAATTTATGTCGCAACTGTAGCTTTCATGAATTATGCACGACCAGAAGATGTCATCTCGTACAATGTAATCTTGCTATCTTATTCGGAGTTGTAAAAGAGATAAAATGATATATGAGAGATTTTGCTTTTGGAAATGATATCGAGTGGAATAAGTCAAAAAATGAAATTTGAAGTTGTATTCAGAAAATTGCATCAGATTGTATGCAGAAAATATAATATCTCTTTAAAAGATTTTTCAAAAATCCAGAATTATCCTTTTTGAAGTACTATCAGAAAAGATGTAAATTATCAATATCAAGTCCAAAATGTTGAGCTTTAGAAATATTGTTTAATTTACAAGACAAAAAAATTGGTGGATAAATGTCATATATTACTAAATGGTTAATAACGCCCTCTGGATTTAACTTGTCATATACTACCCAATAAAGCAATGAAATTGTTGCTAAATGACAAACTCAATTCGATTCAATAAAAGCATCATCTGAGCGTTTACTTCCTTCTCTGTTGGAATCTACAATTATCGAATGAAGCAGCATGTGACGACGAACAAGATCTTCACGTTTCGCATTTCATGACGCTCAAGCTTCGCATTAATCGCATGCAAATCCACCGTACGGTCAGCATCTGTTTCGCACAGCGCATCGCAGCGCGAAATCAATGCGCGAGATTAATTGCGATGCGATTGCGATAAGGTGTTTTTACGCATTCTGCGCATTTGAATAAGCTGCGCAAGCAAACAACCACAACCAGCAAAATCGCACGGCGAAGAACAAGTCCATGATATGATGTTGGTGATGGTTTGGCCGGCTCCGCCGCCGTTTAGCCATTTGGCAATAGTTAATTAATCGCCCATTAAGCACATGAAATGAACGTCGATTGCGTTGTAATTTATCGTTCGCACAGGAGGCGAATGAATAGACGTGCAGAAGAGTGGTCGAATGGAAGGAAGCATGCCAAATGTGCGGCTCGTTTCGTGGGCGTCTTTTGGCGCCAGGAGAGCGTGACGTAATGTTCATCAACAACAGCTTTAAAGTTTCTAGCATTGAATCAATCATTGAATCATACTCTAAATTGGTGCCATCAAGTGTGAAAACCTTTTGTCAATGAGTTGATCATTATTTCAAGATGCTTCCAGATTTGAGGGTAATAAACAGATACATAAAAATTACAAGTGGTCGATAAATTTAATATGCTTTTGTTTCTTAGGTTCGAGAAAGCTTTTGTGACTGTTTTAGTCCTGGAAATTGATTTTTAGATCAATAAATCAAAGATCAATCGAAGAAATTTTTCAGATTTTACTTTAACCAGTTTTTTATTTAAAATTTTCCTTGATTTAAAATGTGATTTCCTGTTTAGAAAGATTTTTTTTTTTTTTGGTAAATACTGATATAGGGTTACTCTAATGAGAAAATATGTGCAAATTTTGCAAATTTGACTAAAATTCCTAGAACAAGTTATTATCTCATTTTTCCTGTCGATCGTTTTGTCTTTTGAATGTTAGTGAAGGAAGTTGAAAACTTAACAATAAAGAACTCGTTTATAAACCAATTTAGTGCCTAAGCCAAATCACAATTTTCATGACAAACTGTAATTTTGAACCCCATTTGGGATTATCTCCTCGAAAGCGCATAAATTAAGCGTTGGCTTTACTCTTCTCGCGCGTTGATTAGCAAAATAATTACAATATTTCTTGCCGCGTGCATCTAATATCCTCGCGCAGGACTTAATAACAGATCATTAACTTGTCCATTAAAGTTTGAAGGCTGCTTTAGCTCCATTCACCAAGCCCGCACAAAAATAGACGCCAAAACGGGAGAGATAATTGATTCGTGGTTTTGTTCATTCATAATTAATCTGCATCGTCTTAACGTTTCACTGTGATCTTTACGATAAAATGAATTTAGATTTGAATCATAAATATAGCAACAAATTAAATATATTTCACTGAGTAATGAAATCAAAGTCTTCTACAACTTTTCCAAAAGTAATTCAAAAAGTATAAAATGTGGGTGTGATTAGTAAATTGTAATTAAGCGAGTAACAAATGTAATTCAGATTTGTTATATGTAAATTACTTTTCAACAATTATAATTAGCATTTGGTAAATATAATTGAGAAACCATAAGTAGATTATTCAAAGGTAATTGAGGATACATCAAATGAAATTCATTTGTTAAATAATAATTCATTTTTTGATTGGTATATCTGAAATCTGATTTAGATGTAATACTTTCTGAATTTCAGAGGACAATTTCTGAATTACATTTCTGGAATTTAAATTACATTTATAGCATTCCAAATTAAAAAATTTAATTGAAAATTTAAATTACATTTGTTTGTTTTGTAATTTAGTTGATGCTTTTTGAATTACAACTGGAAAAGGTGTTATAGAACAATTTAAAAAAAATCGAATTTCTGTGCAAATTAACTGGATACTTCATTATGGAACAATATGCTCAGAATTATTGCATTTTAAAGCTGAATTAATTTATTCTTCATAAATAATTCCATATCTTTGCTGAAATTATTGCTCACAAGAATCTTTCTACCAAAGCTCAATTATTGTGATTCCAGAATATTCCCTTATCAACCAAACTTATGGGATTACCATCAGCTGAAGAATGACATACAAATATTGACTCAATATTTTCGTTTTGCGATCAAGTGCACTCATTTCGTATGTATTACGTACGAAGTCTTTGGCAACCTCCCACGTAGCGTAATTTTAATAATATGACCATCAGCCATCAGCCACCGAATGACTGCGCCGTTCTTCTAGCCATTTGCCAGATCTCGAGCTGGTTTATGAAAGAGTTGTCTTGCGAGATGAACGCCGACGTGCGCGACCAGCACCGATATATCCATTCATAAAACCTCAGCATGCATAACATATATAAAAGCCCACACGTCGACCTTATTTCCTAATAACTCTTACCTTTTATCCGGTCTGAATTGAGCAAATGTGCAATTAGGATTTTTACTTGTTGGTTGCGACGCGACGTGCGATTCGTTCCGAACCAGTGCAGCACATGTTCGCGTTGGACTAATTGATTTCATGCAGCAACAACGATATAAAAACAATATTATAATTTATTTGGTAATGAAATTCTCTCAGAGTTTTTGTTTGGTTGTTTAGAAGTTTTGCAAATATTGGAAGAAGCTTGGACGGAGAGTATATTCATTATCAATGGAATTACTTATTGTTATTCCCAATAAAGAATCGCATTGGTAATAAAAAAATGCATGGTGTGTGGTTAACATCACATGATAAAAGTGAAAACGTCAACAGGGATGTTTATAACAATTCTCAGATTTGAAAATTATTTAATACTTTTGGGAATTACATTTCATTTTTTGACATTAAATTGATGATTTCTAGATTACAACTTGGAAGTTGTAATGTAAAAAATAAATCAGATGATTAGAGATGTAATAAATTACAACTTTGTCGAAAAAATTTGAAATCAAAATGAATTGATTTTTGAAAGCAACCAAAATAAAAAACAGCGAAAATGATCAATTTGTATTCACAAAACATAATCAATACGTTATTTTAATGGGCAAAACTCATCGGTGAGCTTCCTGCTGGCTGGCAGGAAGGCGATGGAATGCGCAATTGGCGCCTGCCGAAAATTTGCAATTTAAAAATTGAGGGCCGCGCGCGCGCCCGATTCAGCATCGCGCTGCAAAAAACCGGTACGACCGCATATTTATAAAATATGAACGCCGCTCGAGAAGACAAACAACAAACAACAAAAAGCCCAAACGGATGGATAATAACACAAATATATATGCGACGGCTTCATAATTTATAGGTGTATCCTGTGCGGTTTGTTGGCTTTCTTGGACCATGCTGGTCGGACTATCTCTTCTTGGGTTGGTTTTGTACCCATCATGCACAAGACAACGACGACGACGAGGACGACGTTTGAGAAGAGCGCGCCGAAACAATGCGGCATTGTTTATTATACGCGGAGAAAAACGCCATTTAATCGCCATTAATTATAATCCAACGTGCGCTCGCTCAATGCTTTTCTTGGCAAATTAGTGGAGACGTTAACGTGGAGCTCGGACAGCGATAATAACATATGGAGAAATGGGCATCAATTCAATGCCCAATGATTAATTGCCCTTGTGGTTTTTATTTGTGGATGTCTTTGACAGTTTTGCAATCTGGTTGACAAAACAAATCCAAGAACTGATTTACATTTCATTTGTGGTTTGATATCCACTACAAAATATTTTTTTCATTTTAAAGCTTGTAAAATAATGATCCAGTTAGATAATGATTTTTAATAGACTTTTAAATTTGAAATCTCGAAAGTAATTATCCTGATTTTTCCATAGGATTACTGCATCTTTTCCAATCGTAATTCAAAAAGTACGAAATATAATTGATTATGTAAATTGTAATTAAGCGAGCAGCAAATGTAATTCAGATCTCTTGTATATAATTCAGTTTGTAATAATCGTAATACAGATTTTGTAAATATAATTGGAAAAGTATAAGTTTAATATCAGAAACGATGACATGTATTTCGAATTGGTCGTAATGGAGAATGTCAAATGAAATTCAGAAGAGTTCAAATGTAAATCAGATGTCACTCTTAAAAAAAAATNAAAAAAAAATAGGTGATAGGTAAATTATAGGTACATAACAACAGAATATTAATATTATTAATGTCACAGTAATTATCACTCAGTTTCTAATTAATACTTTATCAGTATCAATTGAATCTGATTTATATGCAATATTTTCTAAATTACAAATAACATTTCTGAATTTAATTTCTTGAACCATGATTACATTTATAACATTCTGAAATTAAAGTCACGTTTTCTGGATAATCATTCTTGTAGAATGAATAAGCCGATTGTAAATCCAGGTACACGTTTACAGCACCTTGTACGTTGAAGATCTAGATCTAGATCTTGATCTAGAACCGGCCTATTCCGACTTATAATTCACAGCTTTTGAATTCGTTTGGTACCTTCTCAAGTTCATTCAACAAATCGGCATTACATTTTTTTCTGAAACTTAACAGATGATTTACGAATATTTACTGGAAAACCTAAAGCAGATGATTTCCCAAAAATTTACTCTGCAACTAAATTTTGCGTAAATGTGCAAAATTATTATTGAAAAGACATCTACAATTAAATCTAATATTCTTTCAAGACTGAAGTTCACAGAGATATTTGGCCACCCAATGATCCATAAATCAATGAATTCGAATAGTTATTAATGTCTTAACTTAAAAACCCCATAAAGCTCATAAAAAAATGTTAAGAGACTTCTTAGATCAAAATTTCAAGACTTCAAATCCTTTGACCCCAAATCAAATCTTCATATCTAAAGTTAGAAATACATCAATTCTCATCTTCGAACTTGTAAGCAAAGTAACTGAGCATGAATTGCGCAACCTACAACCGACTTAAACCGTTTACTTCTTCGCGCAATCGCAAGAGTGGGGAAGGTCCATGAATGAAGCCAAACTCTCATGAATGAAACGAACGGCAACACGCGCGCACATCGAAAGGGAGTTGCATTATTATTATGATCATATGAATCGAACAACTTGCAAGAATCATGATGCTGTATGTGTATCTATATCTATATCTCTTCGAGCGAAATCGTTCTTGCACACTGCAATCCCCAACTGGGCCCATCAGGGTCAATCGGGCGTGGTGCTTCATAGACTTCATAGGCTCGTGCGGCTCGCCTCTGGCATATCATCATTTGTTGATTCTTGTTGCACTCGACGTTGTTGTCGATCGAGGGTCGTGGGCGCTGAAGAATGGCCGCGAGGAGTGTCAATATATGCGAAAAGCGCATTGCATTTGTCGCGTCCGTCGCGATGGATGATGAAACACGAACGGAACAGATGGGCATTCATCCGAAGAAATTGGTATGTTGAATTGGGAATTTGTCAGTTTTGAGGAAAGTTTGGTTA
>JARJDZ010001549.1:0-29245 GCA_030264555.1 Aleochara sp. GC000083
ATACCTTAAGCATCTGACGTTGTTACACACACCATGTGTTCAATGTCCAATGTGGCTTTCTTTCAACATGAGATGATAACTTCAGCAAAACATACAGATTCTGTAACAATAATAAAAATAATGAGTTATTTGTTCACATACAATTTTTAGAATTGGTTATACAATACCATATGAGAATACTCTAACTCTAGGGTCTGACACCACCTAAAATGCTTTCCAAACCTCCCTAGTATACCAGATTCCAATTACTTAGAAGATTCTACAACAAAAGTACATTATGGCATATTAGTTCACTTGTATAATTTACAGAAATAAATTGTTTATACAATACCCTATGAGAATGCTCCAGGGTCGCACACCATGTGAGGATGCATTCCCAACTTCCATAGTAAACCTGACTACAGTGCAAACACATTACTGAAGATTCTACAATGAAAATACAAATTTGCTAACTTACTGAATTTATAGCAGTAAATTGTATATACAATATCAAATGAAATTGCTCCAAGGTTCCACACTACTTGAAAATGCTTTCCTAGCCTCCCTCATAACTTGAAATTCCTAGCACTGAGGAATCGGACTTCATCATGACATATTTGTTTTTACTTTCTTTACCTATTTGCTTTCTATACTTCACTGATGCTTAAAGTTTAGTTGCACCAGCAGAGCAGAGTCGATGAAACCAGAGAGTCTCTGGATGAAACCACTGAAACCCACAAAAGTATATAAATACAACAGGTCTGTGTGTGTAACTCACAAAATAAATATGGCGAAGGTATAGTTCCTAAATTAGCCGCAGGAGACGCACCATACATTATAATTCACAAACTGACCACTGGTAGCGCCACTAGTTGTAAAATTCATTCCACTTCTTTTTGAATAAAATTTGAAAATCATCGATTTTAGAATTTTCTTATAAGGTAAGCCCCACAATTGCAACCGTATCCAATTTTACAGACATTAATGAGTAATCTGCAACATAAATATAAATTATTATTCAAAACTGATCCTTTCTAAATACATATGGAACAAACTTTTTACTTTGAATGCGGCCACAATTAAAAGGTTTGGAACTTGGCTAACCTAAAGTTTGGTTACTCGCCATTAGGTGTGACTAGTAGTCCTTAAAATCTAAAATCGAATATTTTACACAAATTTAAAATTAATCAACAATAATCTGGTAAAAGTGAAAGAAACAGAGAGTATAAGTACCTCCACAGCCGTACAAATCCAATTACTGGATAAAACAAAAACTACAACTTCCTAAATGGTATTAATTATACTACATAGTTCTGGTAGAATAAAACCACACAAATCCACCCACAAATTAAAGATGAAGTAAGAAAATAGCAAGAAATCTGGAAATGTTTATACATAAGAAAGGCAGAAAATACACGGGAAACAGAATTAGAATTAGCACAATACCTCTCTCAGATCCCACATTAGTTGATGATGTTTTCCTAACCTTGCATGTAGCTTAAAGTTTTATGCACTATTAGACAGATTCCAACATCACTCTGAAGATTCTACAATGAAAATACATTAGGAGATATTTATTAAATGACAGAAATGGTTTATACAATACCATATAAGACTGCTATAAGGAACCATATCCACATCACTTGAAGATGCTTTGCAACCACCAACAAAACCTAGAAGATTCTGAAATGAGAAAAATTATGACATAATTGTAAGATATTGCATTTATAGAAATAAATAGTTAATACAATACCTTAAGAAACTGCTGCAGGAGCCCACACTGCTTGAAGATGTTCACATAGACTAACATATTGTATTTATGGAAATAAAACGTTAATACAATACCTTAAGAGACTACTACAGGAGCCAATGCTGCTCAAAGATGCTTTCCAAGTGTCCCTGTCTCCTTGAATTTATCCATATTTGTAGTCTTTGTAGTACAGACTCTAACAAAAGCTGCAGTAGCTTACACTGCTTGGAGATGTTGGTTTGCTTGGGAATGCTTTCCAAATGTCCCTGGCTACTTGATGTAGTTAAGGCGAACATACGTGGCTATTCTTATAGTACAACGACTACTAAATCATTTGTAATTAAAATATAAATTATAAGAAAAAATAATTCCCTCTAAATGCATATAGAACAATATCCTATTTTAAATTCAGGCAAAGGTTTCAACCTTAGCTAACCTCAGTTTTGCTACACGCCATGAGGGGTCACTAGTGATCTGAAAAACTAAAAATTTACAAATTCTCGCCAAAGCTAGATTAACAGGTAATGCAAATACCTTTTGCAACCATAGAAATCAAACTACCAGAGAAAACAAATACCACAAGTACCTGATAGTGTATTAATTATTCTATATAATTCTGTTCCAGAGACGAATAAAGAAAATGTATGTAGAAAACACAGAGGATACAAGGAAAAGCAAAATTATAATTTGACCAATATCTTCTGTTGATAATATTTTCCATTGATAATATGTTCCTCAGAAGGCATTTCTAGAGCAGACACCAACACTTTGAAGATTCTGAGGCAAGAAAACATTATCACATATTTGATAAATCTGCTTATTGGATGTCGAGAAGTTTTTATAGAAAAACTAAACATGAATGTTGTAAGGTCGATAATGCTCAAGTCAGGCGCCCTAATTTTCAATTGCAAAATAGCGTAAATTACGAAGAGAAAACTCACCTGCAACGGACATAACCTAGAATCTGTCATTCGAAAATCACGAAAATCACATCTCAGCATGACCTTCACTTGAACCATCAAGGAGAGAGTGGGTTGTGACGTCACCTTATGGTACAACCACAAATGCAAGCATCAGTCGGGCGAAACGGTGAACGAGTCGAGCGAGTGCGTTTTGTGCAATGCTCATCTAATCGATTGCTTCACGCGAAATCCATTTCGATCGCAAGCTGGTAGCTGCGGTCTGCCACTATTGTGTGTGCGACTGGTGCGGACGTGCTTGGCCCGCTTGTTGCTGCCGTTCGCCGCTCGGGTTGCGGTTGCACATCCAACGATGTTTCGCTTTCTAATATCACCCTCGGCAGCAACAACGGCGTCGAGGTAATAGCGACGATTTGGAGTGGCGAAACGCTACGGCAGCGACTTGGTGGAGGCATTTCGGTGTGGTCAGCGACGAAGAGGCGGCGGCGACGAGCCCCTTGCTGGCGGCGGACATGGCCATCCGAAGAGCAGCTCTGCTCAACTCCTCAATGGAAACGAGCTCGAGCGATCCGCTGAGAGAATTGTTCGAGGCGTGCAAGACGGGCGATATTGCGCGAGTTCGCAAATTGGTCACACCGCAGACTGTGAATGCTCGAGACACTGCTGGAAGGAAATCAACACCATTACATTTTGCTGCAGGTATCATCAACCCTTTCGTTTGTGTTTTTTTGCCCAGCTGAATTTGTTTGTTTACAGGTTATGGGAGGAAGGATGTTGTTGAGTTTCTTTTGTCAACAAGTGCATCAATTCAGGCTAGAGATGATGGGGGATTGCATCCACTGCATAATGCATGTTCTTTTGGACATGCTGATGTTGTGCGCTTGTTACTTGAGGCTGGAGCAAATCCCAATACAAGGGATAATTGGAATTATACACCATTGCATGAAGCTGCAATTAAAGGCAAAATCGATGTTTGCATAGGTAACTAAAACCATTATTATACTGAGATGTCATTCAAGTTGTGGATTCCTATTCAGAAATTGTTGACTTTGTTGATTTTGTTTTGAAATCATATTGCAAGATTTTGATATGCACTTTGATAATGTTGTGTATCATAATTTGGTAATATTTTAGAGTTTCAATCATTTTTCCTTTATTTTCCATTTGACTAAACAAAAATTTCAGTAATTGATCAAAGATATCAATTGTTTTGAATGATTATTTTACCTATGAATCATATTGTTAAATAATTTATAAAAAAAATCATTCTAGCATTGCTTCAACATGGAGCCGATGTAAACATCCGCAATACGGAGGGAAAGACAGCGTTGGAATTGGCGGATATTACCACCAAACCAGTGCTTACGGGGGAATACCACAAAGATGAGCTTTTGGACGCAGCACGCTCAGGAGATGAGGATCGTCTGCTGGGATTATTAACACCATTAAATGTAAACTGCCACGCCGACGATGGCAGACGATCGACACCTCTGCATCTTGCTGCTGGCTACAATCGAAGCCGAGTTGTTGATATCCTTCTGCATCACGGCGCTGACGTCCATGCCAAGGATAAAGGGTGCGTTCGTTCGCAGTTGCCTTTTCGCATTCTCACTCATACCATGTTTTTAGGGGCCTGGTGCCGTTGCACAACGCGTGCTCGTACGGGCACTTCGAAGTGACCGAAATGCTAATCAAACACGGCGCCAATGTGAATGCAAATGACCTCTGGGCGTTTACGCCGTTGCACGAGGCCGCGTCCAAATCGCGCGTCGAAGTGTGCTCGTTGCTATTAAGCGAAGGCGCCGATCCGACGCAATTGAATTGCCATTCGAAGAGCGCGATCGATGTGGCGCCAACTCGAGAGCTGCAAGAACGACTCACATGTGCGTATCATCCACCCATCACACACTTGTTGCTATAATTGCGCATGATTGCAGACGAATACAAAGGCCACTGCCTTCTGGAGGCGGCCCGACAGGCGGACACCACGAAGATCAAAAAGTACCTGCAGCAGGACATCTTGAACTTCAAGCATCCGTACACGGGCGACACGGCGCTGCATTGCGTCATCACGTCGCTGTACCCGAAGCGCAAGCAGCTGCTCGAGCTGCTCGTACGCAAAGGCATCAATTTGAACGAGAAGAATAAGGACTTCCTGACCGCACTGCACTTGGCGTGCGATCAGTCGCACTATGATCTCATGGACTTGTTGCTTCGGCACGGTGCCAAGGTGAATTGCCTGGACGGGCTGGGTCAGACGGCATTGCATCGCGCCGCGAAGGAGGACAACGTCCAAGCGTGCCGCATTTTGCTTTCGTACAATGTGGACTCATCGATTGTCAGTCTTCAAGGCTACACCGCTGCGCAGGTGGCATCGGAGAACGTGTTGAAAATACTACAAGGTAATGCACCCACATGTTGAATGCATGCATTTTATTAATGCTGGCTTCATTTTTTGTGAATAGATCCGCCGACCGGAAGCGCGGACGTCGAATGTCAATTACTCGACGCTGCCAAGTCCGGCGATTTGGAGCAGGTGCAACGACTGCTTGGCACCTATCCGCACATCGTCAACTGCCGCGACTTGGATGGTCGACATTCGACGCCTTTGCATTTCGCTTCCGGCTACAATCGCGTCTCCGTGGTCGAATATTTACTGCAGTCTGGCGCCGACGTGCACGCGAAAGACAAGGGCGGCTTGGTGCCGTTGCACAATGCGTGCTCGTATGGTCACTACGAGGTCACTGAGCTTCTGGTCAAGCATGGGGCGAGCGTCAATGTCGCCGACTTGTGGAAGTTCACGCCGTTGCACGAGGCGGCCGCCAAGGGGAAATATGAAATCGTTAAACTTCTACTTAAAGTAAGTCCGGTTACTATAAATATCAAAAATTATATTTATGATTATCTTGCAGCACGGAGCAGATCCTAGCAAAAAGAACCGCGATGGGGCTACGCCATTGGACTTGACGCGCGATGGCGATCAGGATGTCGCTGATTTGTTGAGAGGCAATGCTGCCCTTCTGGATGCTGCGAAGAAAGGCAATTTGACGCGTGTTCAAAGGCTCGTTACGCCGGAGAATATCAATTGTCGTGATGCGCAGGGAAGAAACTCGACTCCATTGCATTTGGCAGGTGTGTTCTCTATATTTATCTCTATTTGACAACCAATTATCTCGAATACTGCTTCTTCTAGCTGGTTATAATAATGTCGAAGTTGCTGAATTCCTGTTGGATCATGGTGCTGACGTCAATGCGCAGGATAAGGGCGGCTTGATTCCGTTGCACAACGCTTCTAGTTATGGCCATTTGGATATTGCTGCACTTCTAATTAAATTCAATACGGTTGTGAATGCTACTGATAAGTGGGGTTTTACTCCGCTGCATGAAGCTGCTCAAAAGGGTCGAACGCAACTGTGTGCTCTTCTTGTAAGTATGACTTTATGATATTAAATTAGTATAAGGTTAAAGTCAGTGCAGAAATCCGCGATGCAGATTAGATTATATGAGATGTTTATTTTGAAAGTGGCCTACGTTCATTTATCAGCAGTAATACGCGATTTTTTTTCATATTGTCGGGGAAATATTTATTTTTTTAAGAGATTTTATTGCCGAGACAAATTCCTTATGGGCCACACGTAGAGTATGAAAAACAAACATTTTTCCGGATAAAATGAAAGGTACGTGTGCGATAATTTAGTGAATAAAAAATGCGTTAGAAAATTAGTTGTAATTAAACAATCATTTGTTGATTCGCATTTTGCATTTTTATATTTCTTTTCTGCATTGATAAATTCTTAATGTTGTCTTGAGAATAAAAGGTAAATAAAATTTTATCCGATGTAATTAGAATCTGAAATAGTAACAAAAATTAGGGCACTTTCAAAATAAACGGATCATATTGGTGCAAAAATTCAAAATTATAAATGAATGATACATAAATTTCACAAGTTATAGCATAGATTTTCGCGCATCTAATTTTATCTTAATAAGGAAGAGTTAGTTAAATATTAAAAAAAACAACAAAGTTTACAATTATTATCATAATTCTTGATTTGATTTGGCGCGTCGTTGTTCATGTTAAAAAAATCATAAATATTTGCAACCATAGTAACCCCAAACTAAACTTTTCATTAATTTTAATTTCAAGTGAAATAAAGTAATCATTTCTCTCACACGTATAATAAAGTACGTCACGTATTTGCTTATACTCTTAATAATTGTTTATACTCTTAAGCAAGACATAAATATCGCCGCGATTAAAAGTCGTTTTCATACTCTAATTACATTTAATTCATTTTGTAGCTGGCACATGGAGCAGATCCATTTATGAAAAACCAAGAATCTCAAAGTCCCGTTGACCTCGCATCCGCCGAAGATGTTCGTTGCCTTCTCCAGGACGCTATGGCCTCGCAGCAACTAGTGCCAACAACGTCTGCACCAAATTCGCGACCGCCCAGCGTCGCCCAAAACCCTCCGATGCCAGTGAATCCAACCGAGACCGTCGTCATGCCATCCGGCGCTTCCATGACCTTATCCGTGCCCGTCCCCAGTCGGGCAAGCATGGCGATGTCTGTTGCTGAAGGCTGTTCGAAACCGGACGGCGCTGAAGCCGGCTCCATCATCAACGTGTCCAATTTCCTATCCAGCCTCCAATTGGAACACTTGTTGGAGCTGTTCGAACGGGAGCAAATAACTTTAGACATTCTAGCCGAAATGGGCCATGAGGATTTGAAACAAATCGGCATCACAGCGTATGGTTTCAGACATAAACTAATCAAGGGTATGGAAAAGTTGGTGTCGAGTTACGGAGGGATGTGGTCGACACCTCTGAATCCCGGCACCTTACTCGTCGATTTGCTTGCCGACGATAAGGAGTTCATCACCGTGGAGGAGGAAATGCAGAACAGTATCCGGGAACATCGTGATAACGGACACGCGGGAGGCGTGTTTATGCGGTATAACATCGTTCGGGTATGTCAGTCAACAACAAGTATTTCCAGAAGTAATGAGTTTGTTTTGCAGATTCAAAAGGTACAAAATAGGAAGCTATGGGAACGCTATAGACATCGTCGACAAGAAGTCGCTGAAGAGAACAATAATCAGCATAACGAACGCATGCTGTTTCATGGCTCTCCATTCATCAATGCGATCGTTCAGAAGGGTTTCGATGAACGGCACGCGTACATTGGTGGAATGTTTGGTGCTGGGATTTACTTCGCGGAGCATTCGTCGAAAAGCAATCAATACGTTTATGGCATTGGGGGCGGAACAGGGTGTCCATTGCACAAGGACCGCTCATGTTATATTTGCCACAGGTAATCGAATCACAACTATCAATATAATAAGGTATCATTACTGATTTGTCATCATTTCAGGCACTTACTCCTATGTCGCGTCACACTAGGTAAGTCTTTCTTGCAATTCAGCGCGATGAAGATGGCCCATGCGCCACCCGGACACCACTCGGTTGCCGGCCGGCCGTCCGCGGGCGGCCTCAATTTCCCCGAGTACGTGGTGTATCGCGGCGAGCAGGCCTATCCCGAATACTTCATCACGTATCAGATCGTCAAGCCGGAGGACTATTCGAGCAGCACCGACTCCGACGTCAGATGATTTCGTCGGGAGCGCGAGCAGTGGATCACTCCCTGCGCGGTGCGCGCACCATCGTCGCCATGGTGCGGCGTGCTCTGCAACGTCCTGCGTTGCATCATGCCTGCGAGGACCAAGTGCAACTGTCACGAGCATTGTAAATAGGGGCTGATAGGCTAAGCAAAAAAAACGGTACGATTGCGTCTTTCTTCACAAATCACTTCTATAGTCGGGTATTATAGTTAAAGGATGTGTAGAATTAAGATAAAATTCGACAAAGCGCCTGTGTACTTTGATGCACGCATTCGTGACGATTCGCCCGGGAGGAAAATCAAATTGTTCTTGTAAGTCACAAAGTACGAGGCGTTTGTAAAACGGTGTCAGGTCTCGAAATTTTTAGGAAAAACGACAAAACTAATGTGATATATCTAAGAAAAACGATTCATTTCGTCTCTTTTTTTCGAGTATTTATATTTATCCTGTAGCGGATAAGCTATAAATTAAGCATTAATTTGATTTCGATGTACATATTTTAAATATAAAACCGAATCGGGTTATCAAGCGGATATGAAAATGGTATAGTATTATAGCCTATTTAAATTGGAATCGGATCTTAATTTATTGGACTTTAAGGAGTAAAACATGAAATTGTTTTGGGTTGACAGTGCCAATAAAACCGTAAAAAGTCTTACTTCTTCATGAATCGAAATTTTCATTGCTTTACTTAAAATCTGATGATAACCTTGAACTGAATTTGCAAAGATATATTAGTCCCAAAAATAGATATATTACAATGGAAAACATTTTTACTTAACCATTAAAACATACATAATATCATTCCCACAATAAAATCTATAAATATCACTTTTGTTATTCGTTCTGCTAAATTGATTACTTAGCTGAAGGCTTCTCCTCATGTGAAATATTTTCTTTTGTATCAATATTTACATTACTCTCTGATTGAGATGTATTACCGCTTAATTCCATATTACTACTGCCCGCAATTGGCACACTAGCAAAAACAGCAGACCGCACCAACGCTTTGCCAGTTTGCTTGGCAGTGGTTTTCGCTAATCCCTTTGGTGTAAAAATCTTAACATTCCCACGTATGCTAATTACATTGCCCACAGTACCCAGTGTATCATTTGCAAGTGCACCCGCAGAATGCCCATATCTATAACCAATGCATGCATTATTCAAGTGTTAATACGGATAATTTCTATTGTTATACTTGTGCTGCACGATTTTCACGCTGTTATCTTTAATGCTATTTCCCAAAATACCAGCCGAAGTTTGCAAGCCTTGATAGATAGTCCCGAATCCTTCGACAGCCCCAGCAGCAACTGATAGAACGCCGTTTACCTTACTCGAGGCTTCCTGCTCGGACATTTTAAAACCGTACGTTAACAATTTCGTGCCTTGACGTTCAACGTGCGGGGCAAGAAATTGGCCAAGTTTTGAGGTTGCTACTCCCAATTTTGTTGCTGTAAATTATACGAGTGAAATGAAAGCAAACTAAAATGGATTTTAAAACTTACCAACAATTCCAGTGACTTCAGCTGCTTTTCCAGTAGTCGATTCAGCGAATTTGAATGTTTTTCGTAATGGTGTTGGTACCGCAGCTTGGTCTGGTGCTGGATTGATACTAGAGATAATTTTCGGTGTACCGTAATTTAAGAAATCGTTAAGTTTTGATGCAGTAAAAACCAATCCTTTTGAAACATATCCAGCACCATTCACAATTGTATTTGCTACACCTGATCTGGATGCTGTTTCTGGTTCTATCTTCAGTCCTTGTTTTAAAGGATCTCTAAGTTCATCTAAGGATCTCTTTTTCCTATCAGTGCTGACCACACCAAGTAAGATATCTTCCAAAATATCATGTATTAACTCATCTGCATCTTCAGGTATGACAATTCCAACTGAGGATCCTAACATACAATATTACAAAGAATATGAGAGTTAAATAAAATAAACATAAAATAATTTGTCTTACCCTCCACAGCAGAGTGCACATCAGGAAAAATAAATGCTCTATATTCAGTTCGATAGCATGGGGAAACACCAGGAACCAATGGATAAATCCAAGAGCCAATTTGCAAGAAATATGATGTTTCCGAATTATCTTAAAATTACAACTTTAACAAGGTATCTTAAAATTGCTGATATTTATACCTTCAATTGTAGCAATATTTAAAGTTTGTGGCTCTAATGCAGCAACATTACCATCAGGTGAAATGAAATACAACTGTACTCCCTCACATGATAATAAAATATCTGCTTCGCCTCTTGGTGTAGTTAACTTCAGGTTATCCAATGCAGTTGCCAACTCTGTATATGTTCGAGGTGTTGCAACATCCTGATCCTGACCAATAGCTTCATCATATGATGGTGGTGGTTCCATTTGCACAAAGCCAGGTGCAGATGTAATTGCATTGATTCGTTGAAGCACTTCAGCTCTTGTCTTCTTCATCTTTTGCACCATATTGCAGGCATCTCGCCAGGTTTCATCAGGTTCATCTGGGCAGGCAATGACCACATCAAGAGCCTTATCAATTGTAAAAATGCCTTGCTTATACTTTTCAATTGCTTCATTTGGTTTTTCTTGCTCCTCTAATTTTATGGCATTATCAATTGTTTTGTAAGCATCATCATGTATCTGTTTTAATAAACGGTAATTCGTCGCCCAAGAATTTGAGGCAGCATTGCCCATTTTGTTTATTGTTAGTTATAGAATGTTGAAAGTTGCACTTAGCACTGCCCGCACTTACAATTATAAACAATTTTCAGAGACAAACGACACAAACAGAGACACAAACTCAAACTTTACCTTTGTTATTCTTAAGTTTGAGGTTATGATGCTTAGCTTAAGAAATCAAATATTTCCAAATTAATGGGTTTTAAAAATATCGCTCTGTATTTTTGCAATAAAACAAATAGAAGCGTTAATGGCGTATAATGAGTACAAAGGTTTTGTAACAACACTTACGACGTAATAACGTAACATTAATGAAGATTGTGAAATTGATTGTTTTTTGCCCACAATTGTTACTTTCCTACTCTCAAATATTTTAACTTTTTAAAGGCAAAATTATATGGGAAAAGAGCATGTCAGTATTTCTTTATGGGATGAGTCCAATAAGAATATATAACGGTATCAGTGCAACTAGCAATTGGAAGATAAAAACACCGATAAAAATTATCAGAAAGTTCTTTGGAATTCTAGAAAATACTAGAATTCAAATTTACCGCTCAATCTGGTGATATAAAAGGGATTTTAACCGCGATAGCGCGATTTGCTGTAGTGGCAACGCTAATGTTATAACGTGTGTCTCTGTCATTGACGTTTCAGTCTCTTTCTCGCATCGTTCTGGAACGTTTTGGTAAAGCACGTGAAGTGCGGCACCTGAATTATCACGAAATTTTCATAATATAATCGCATCGCACACCAAAATTATGTTATCGGCTGCAAGAACGTTGAGCCGCCGTGCCGTTGAGTGCACCAGGTTGGGATATGATTTGGCACAGACACGCCGATTTTCGCAACTTCTCAAATCCGTAAGTCACTTCATAGTCACGCTTGTCAAAGCACGTTTTCCCATCTTTCCCGCATCAATCCGTGAATTCATGAATGCATCTGCTTGCAGTATTACGTAATGTCCAGTAGTCTCGTTTCGTTGTACATTGTGCGATCGAATTGGAACTGTTAAAATTCCAATTGGCTTTGCCCGAAACGTGAAGCTCCGGCTATTGCGTCATAGCTGGCAAACCCGGCTTTCCAAATTCTCCCAAAACTTGGCATAGTTGTAACTTCATTCCAACTTGATCATTGCAGAGTCAAAGTGCATACTTCAACAATCCCAAATATGAACAAATGCGCTACAAATCGGAAGGCGTTAAGGGTGCAGTCATTGGCATTGATTTGGGCACGACCAACTCATGTGTGGCTGTCATGGAGGGCAAGCAAGCGAAAGTCATTGAGAATTCAGAAGGCTCGCGCACCACACCATCCATTGTCGCATTCACCAAGGAGGGCGAACGCCTGGTTGGCATGCCAGCCAAACGGCAAGCTGTCACCAACTCATCAAACACATTCTATGCCACCAAACGTTTGATTGGCCGACGATTTGAGGATGCTGAAGTGAAGAAGGACATGTAAGTACCAATATTTAAAGTGTAGCACCACCTAAATTCAATCATATGATATTTAGGAACAATGTCTCGTACAAAATCGTCCGTGCTTCCAATGGAGACGCTTGGGTTCAAGGTTCAGACGGCAAAATGTACTCGCCTAGTCAGATTGGAGCATTTGTTTTGATCAAGATGAAGGAAACTGCAGAGCAATACCTCAACACCAAAGTGAAAAATGCAGTTATTACAGTACCGGCTTATTTCAACGACTCCCAACGACAAGCAACCAAAGATGCCGGTCAGATATCCGGTTTGAATGTTTTGCGTGTGATTAACGAACCAACAGCAGCGGCCCTTGCGTATGGCATGGATAAAACCGAGGATAAAATGTAAGACTTACTTGTAAAATGATCGAATTGTGTTTTAAATTATTTTTTTTGTGTGTAGCATTGCTGTTTACGATTTGGGAGGCGGCACCTTCGATATCTCAATTCTCGAAATCCAGAAAGGCGTCTTCGAGGTGAAATCCACCAACGGCGACACCTTCCTCGGAGGGGAAGACTTCGACAATCTTCTCGTCAACCATTTGGTCACCGAATTCAAGAAAGAGCAAGGCCTTGACGTCACGAAGGATCCAATGGCGATGCAACGCTTGAAGGAGGCGGCCGAAAAGGCCAAGATCGAATTATCCTCTTCGTTGCAGACTGACATCAATCTACCATACCTTACGATGGACGCGTCCGGCCCGAAACACATGAACCTCAAGCTGACGCGCGCCAAATTCGAGAGTCTCGTCGGCGACCTCATCAAGCGCACCATCCAGCCGTGCCAGAAGGCGTTGAAGGATGCCGAAGTTTCCAAGTCGGAAGTGGGTGAAGTTATCTTGGTTGGCGGTATGAGCCGTATGCCCAAGGTGCAGCAGACCGTTCAGGACGTCTTCGGCAAGCAACCAAGTCGCGCTGTTAACCCCGATGAAGCCGTCGCCGTTGGTGCCGCTGTCCAAGGCGGCGTTCTCGCTGGCGATGTCACCGATGTCCTTCTGCTCGATGTAACCCCATTGTCTTTGGGTATTGAAACTTTGGGCGGCGTCTTTACCAGATTGATCGGCCGCAACACAACGATTCCAACGAAGAAGAGCCAGGTGTTTTCGACAGCTGCTGATGGTCAGACGCAAGTTGAGATTAAAGTGCATCAAGGCGAGCGTGAGATGGCTACCGACAATAAACAGCTGGGACAGTTTACGTTGGTTGGCATTCCTCCAGCGCCACGTGGCGTGCCGCAAATCGAAGTTACGTTCGACATTGATGCTAATGGTATTGTGCACGTATCGGCCAGAGATAAGGGTACCGGAAAGGAACAACAAAGTAAGTGATTATACGTTGTGTTTGCTGTCATTTACTAATAATTTATTTCGATAGTCGTTATCCAGTCATCGGGCGGTTTGAGCAAGGATGAAATTGAGAACATGGTGAAAAATGCAGAGCAGTACGCGCAAGCTGATAAGGTCAAGAAGGATCGCGTCGAGGCTGTCAACCAAGCCGAAGGCATCGTGCACGATACGGAAACCAAAATGGATGAATTCAAGGAGCAATTACCCAAGGATGAGGTAGATATTTTTTTGATTTTGGAAGTAAATTGGATTCTATGTAATATTTTGTGTTTAGTGCGACAAACTGAAAGAGGAAATCGCCAAAGTACGCGAAATGTTGGCCAAGAAGGACGAGATGGACCCCGAAGAAATCCGCAAAACGACGAGCACATTGCAGCAATCATCACTGAAACTCTTCGAGATGGCATACAAAAAGGTGATATATTTTGCAAGGCAATTTTGATTGGTTACTTATTGTTTTTCTTATTATTTTTTTATCAGATGGCAGCTGAACGTGAAGGAAGTGGTGCGACAGGCAGCACCGATCAAGCGCAACAAGAGAAGCAGGAGAAGGAAAAGAAGGAGGAAAAGAACTAAATTCTTTCGAATTCCGCGCGTCTAAATCTCAACAGAAAATTACTTCGTTCTGATATCTGTATGAAACAATCGCACCTAATAATTGAAATTTGTGAGGGAAAGGTGAACACGAGAACTTTGACGATTTATAACGGACGCGTCAAGCATCCGGGTGTTAATTACAAGTGCGTGATCAGAATGCTCAGCCAGGTGAGGTTTTTACAAGTTATGTTGCCTGCGCGAACATTCGACACCTTCGTTCATAATAATTAATTCTAAAATAATGTATATAAAACAAATAACTTCGTAACGAGCATTACATTTTCCATAACAATGAAAAGCACCGCGTTTGTTTTATTTTTGTGATGCTTGCCACCGAATAGAACGAAACGTCGAATTTCATCATGATATGTTCGAACGATTCGAGAAGAAAAAATACAAATTCCTGATTGCGTATAAATGGTAAGATGATGGATGCATGATTGTGTATGGATGAGTGAATGTATTTGGCAACGACTGACTGTAGACCGAGTAGACAAAGGAAAATGTTATCATGAATGCAGTACCTTGAACATTATTATGCCTTTAGTTACAATGTGTTTCGAAAATGCATCATTATTGTTACTATGTTAGTGATGTGTATGTATACATTTTTATTAAAAAAAATATTCAATTGCTAGAAGGTAGCAATTACAAAATATAATTTTGTTTCGTAGTACGATTATCATTTTATTTCCGAAAATTAAGTAACAACCCAGTTTTTGAACCTTAGAGTAAATGATGCGAAGTAAGTATCCAATCAACAGGAATTAATGGATTTTACATTTCTTAAAATGCTTAAAACTCTAGTGCGCGCCTCATTGGAAAATTGTGCTGAAAAAACTTCTACAAAGTCAAGATTTCGTTATCATATATTTGCCCCCAAATCGTTCTTTAGCTACCGAACTTTCAGATTATTTATGTAAAGTAAATTTACTGATCATTCCAATTCCTTTATCCTTTGACATTCAAGAAACTAGCAACTAACATATTTGATTTCAAAAAGAGTCACAGAATAATTTTATAAATAACTATAACGTAACAATTTCTTAATGCCTTTGGAGCAAATGAAAAACTAGAATCTATTTTATTCTAATAATCGCAATAATTAGCTTATGCGTCCTATGCTCTTTTTTGTTGAAATCAGAAAAGTATATTGATAAGTTCTTCCTGATATAACGAAATGTCAAGTGTTGAGCATATTCTATAGGCAACCTTCCTTTCTGCTTCTTATCACTGCCCACTTTTCCACACCTTCGTTATTCTATCACATAATCTGTGCTCTCGTTCATTTCTGACTGTGTGGTTGGTTGTTTTATTGAGATCCGCCCAGATTCTGATAATATGAAGTCGAATGATGCATGACGTCAATGCGATGTAATTGGAGTTCTGCGTTTACTTGAGACTCAAGCCTGAGCCTCCGATAACCCGGAGCTGGCTTCCAATTTTCTGCTTCGTTATAGCACGTAAGCAAACAATATTTATGTGGGAAGTAAAACAGTCTCTACTAACATCATTCAATGCATCTTATGCATCAACGTTTCCATTCAATTTACTTTTATTTAAGGATATATCAGCTCAATAAATATTTTCGGGCATAAAAATTAAAATTTATTTTGTTCCCGAGGCTGTATAATTAATGCCTGGGAACAAATCTCGTCTTTTATACCAAAGCATGAACACAAACTATTGATAGCAATTTCAGTAGCAATAGATAATCAAACTTACAATTAGAAAAGAAAATACAAAATGCAATTCCATTCACCCCTTTTTTTCCTAACTTGTCCAATCAAAATATTTAATATATTTATTATTTGAATCCAATGTGCGTCACGTTTATCAAAAATTCATTTGTCCTGTTTTCGGTCATTATCCTTGTGAGAAAATCTTCCTTTCTTGGGCTCCTTCCTGATAATATAATTTTAGTTTTTAGGAAATAATCAATGACAAATGAATATTACGGTCCAACAACCCAGGAAATAGACTGCTTATTCTTGCAATTAAATAATCCACGATGTTTGTCATGCGTCAACAAGTTAATCGCTACGACCACATTTCTTTGTCATCCTTAAGGGTGGCCGTGCATACGGTGGCAGCCGTTAATTGTTCCCTGTCCAAAAATAGCCTGCTGAGTCTCTAAACTAGGTCGGCACTAATGCGATGGTCGCAAAGGGATCAATTGACGCTGAATAATTAATCGCTCGCCTTGCGCCTAATTGTCCGTACAAAGAGGCGGCGCCTTGCAGACGATCATATTCTTTTGCTAGGCTTCAGTTTCATAAAGTATTTCATTTCAATCAAGCGTCATAGGAAATGCGTTATTTACAATGTGCTGGATGTAAAAAAAACAAACGCAATAGCGTGGGCAGATAAATGAGAAAATTCCATGTGTAATATAATTGGCATAATTGCGTTCTTAATGGCTGCATCTAATGTAGCGCGTAATTATCTTATTACATTATGCAGCACAATAATTGCATTGAGATTAATTGAAGATATGTGAACATGAACATTATTAATTAATAATAACGCAATGAATGCGTTTTATTATAAATGAATAACAATTTTTATCTTACCGAAGCTTGTAATCTAGAATTTACAATAATATTATTTGTGATTAAAATTCAATTATTCACATGTTAAATAAGTAACATGATCTATTCTACATTAAGTGGGACAAATTAATATGTGTTGTTTTACTTGTGAGTAAAATGGATGACAACTTTGATATGTTATATCAGAAATGGTGGTAATAATTTTGTAGTTTGTAGCTTTTCAGTCTTTGATTCTAACTCTTTTAACTTTTTCTTCGATAAGATCAAACTTCGTTTACCACACGTGTGCTAAATACCTTTATAAACTTGTGAAATTTATCATTCGTTAATAATATTGCATTTCTCACACGTAATTGAATATTATTCACTAGCAAAACCGGATATTAAAATATTTTTTTCACTTGTGACTAAAATGGTGGCAACGCACGAAGTTTAACAAATATGTCACACCAGAAATTGTGGATTTTGCTGCTTCTTGAATTATTCTATTATCTTTCCAATAAGATTATATGATTAAATGTGGTTTATCAAACTTGTGCGTAATACCATCGCGAACTCTACTAATGTCTTATTAAGCATTATTATCAAAATAAGTGTGGTATAAAGCAACCCTATTTTACTTTTCTAGTATACAAAAATTAATAATTTTTCACTAGTGACTAAAATACAAGAGAACTCAGGAAATACTACGGTTACAAGTATGATTTGTTAAACATTATCTCTGGGTGTAAATAAAATGAAATTTCTTAGATTTTGCTGCTTCTTAAAAGAATGTACCAACTTTTTTCCAATAAGATTAAATGTCGTTTATCATATGTGTGAGTAATTATTACAATTATGAACTCGTGAAAAATATGAATAATTCGTTTGCAATTTCTCATTTCTCTTAAAACAACGAAATGATTTTCTAAAAATGTTGTTAACTCATTCTAACGGAAAACTTCGAGGCATCATTAAAACAATTCCGTTTTCTATTACACCATCGTGTAGTTGCAATTAGCAGACATAATGAGAAAATATGGGTTGCTTCTGGAGTGCAATATGAGAAGGGCCAACACATACAACATCACGCGGAGGCCTCGAGCGCAGGGGGCTGAAGGCGGAAGTAATGTAATGTGCATGAGATAGAAATCGATAACGGCAACCCGGAGGCAGGCGGCTGGCGACGATATTCGCGCACGTTATCCACCAGCCGCTCGCGGGGGTACGCGTAGGGTGCTGCTCTCGCGGGCGCGCCGCCTCCCGCACGCACGCACCGCTCGCCCCGGCGGCGCATCCGGGAGTATCGGCGCGGAGAGGAGGTCGTCCTGCATGTGCGGTCCGCCGGCGCTCCGGCTCCGGTCCACCGCCAGGCTCGCGTCGCGACGCCGCGATCGGATCAGTCACCGACAAGATGTAGACACAATCGGCACGCATCATCATAGACGTTCGCACCCGGGGCGCGCATTCCTCATACAACATAGTATCGCGTAGGCGTCCGACCGTCGGCCGTGGGGCCGCGCTTCCGCCATGGCGTAGGGCTTCGCCGGCGAGAAGACGAATTATGCTTGACGCAGGTAGAATTAGAGTGCGCGCATTCCTAGACACCTAGAGATTATGTACGCAGATTCCGTTGTTTTCGGCGCGGCGTGAAGCAGAAGAGACGTGCGTAGCAGCGGAGAGGCGGCCGGCGATGCGCATCAGCAACAGCAGCAGCAACAAGCGCCATGTCCAAGATGATCAATCCCAATCAGAATCTGCTGTTCGTCGCGACCATCCTCGCGCTGTGCGTCATCACGTTCGTGCACGTCTTCCTCTTCCCATTGTACGACATCAACGCGAAGCGCGCGCCCACCAAGACCTACTTCGACTTCGAGCAGTCGCTCTGCATGTCGAACCTGAAGCATCGGCGCATGTGGAAGCGGCTGCCGTGTCCGCGCTACGCGATCGTGACGATCATGCAGGGCGGCCGGCTGGGCAACCAGATGTGGGAGTACGCGTCCGTGTGGGCATTGGCGCGTCGCACCGGCCTCGAGCCGTACGTGCCGCGCTGCATCCAGGCGAAGCTGGAGCAGGTCTTCGAGTCGCTGACGATCCCCACGTTCGACGACATCGGCCACTGCCAGATCGACGTGGCGCGTTTCGTTCACTCGCTGGACGCGTGGAACTACAACAACCAGAGCATCGTCCTGCCGCGCTACTCCATCCAGCCGGACGTCGTCCTCACGTGGGTGCACGACATCCAGCAGGAGTTCACCTTCCGGCGCAAGTTGCGCGCCCGCAGCCAGCAGGTGTTGCGCGCCGCGGCCGGCAATCGCACCGCCGCCAGCGGCGCGCCGCCCCCGGTGTTCGTCGGCGTGCACGTGCGCCGCACCGACTACATCGGCTACCTGTGGCGGAAGCACGGCGTCCTGCCCGCCGAGCCGCACTTCTACTATCGCGCGATGCGCCACTTCGAGGCGAGGTACGCGAACGTCCTCTTCGTGGTCATCAGCGACGACCCGCGCTGGTGCCAGCGCAAGTTCGCCGACCGGCCGAACGTCTACGTCAGCAGCCGCACGCTGCCCAATACGCCCTCGTTGGACCTAGCCATCCTGGCCGCCTGCAATCACTCCATCTTCGATTACGGGACGTTTGGCATCTGGGGCGCGATCCTTGCCGGTGGCGAAACGGTTTATTACAATCTAAGTCGCCATTCATCGATGCGGGTCGGCCAGCTCTTGCCGAATTGGCATGCAATGTCTTAAGCAAGTTGCTGTTTGGTTGTTTTGCTCAGTACAAACGATATTTACTGCAACAGAAAAATGATGGTCTCAAAAACTTCTTCGAAGTATTTACCAGTACTTACCTGTATTTACTGTCTATTCGCCTTGTACTGAATTTCGTCGTCAATGCACCACTAGAGTTGATTGAAGTACCAGAGGACTTATTTCTGGAAGTACCATTAGAAGACAATGAGGATGATATTTCTGGTGCACGTCAAAATATCCTTCATAGACTACAACTCTCTCTATGATTATTCTGATTACTGATTCACTTTCGACGTGTTAAACTCATGGCGATTTAATTAAGTACATGGTTTATTCAAGGAAATTATTGGGCAAACCAACCAAACAAAACTGATGTTTTCAAGGACATAACCTCAAAATTTTTCACCGGTAGCCAAACGGTCTACATTATTTGAACATGTGTGCCAAACAATCAACGAGATGCATTAGATTCGAAAAGATAAGGAAGAATATTGTACATACAATTTCACGTTTCATTCAAAATGGTAATATTTATACTCAAAGTGACTCACAACTTTACGAAGGCAACCCAACTTACACGATTCATACCTTGAAGGACGAACTGTGCCAACGAATAATTAACATAAAAATTAACAGGAAACAATCAAAAATAGAATTAGCTACGACCTACCTACCTACATCGGATAGCGGACTAGCAGAGATCATTGATCCAAAGAAAATCTATTCTTTTATGATTAGATATCATTGAAAAGATATAAATTATGCTATATTCTTCATACTCTCAGTGCCAAAAAAAAGAGAAACACTTTTTTCCCGAACGAAGGGACCGAAATTTCTACCAAACCAACATGCACACACAAACGTTTAGCGACACAAAATTTAGGACAAAACACGTTGATGGAAACAAACGTAGCAGAGACAAATTACAACAATATATATTTTATTATTCTTCGTTTATAATCGCCTTCAGATGCGATTTTTGCGATCTTATATATATATTAATATACCTCTAAAGTTACGAACAAATGAAAAACACACTATGCAAGTGCAAACACTGAATGTAATTGTAACTCTATGTACATACATGATGCATGTGGATTGTTTCTCGAAACTGTGATCTGTCTTTTAGTCGTTGATAGTCTCTTAAATTATATTCAATGTGCCAAAGTTTTGTGGATGGTAAATGCAGGACGCCTCTGCGACAGCATGGACGAAACACAACATACAAAGATTAGTATTCTATATATTTCAAACATTGTATTGTAAAGTATTGTAAAGATATATTAGCTAATAACGTTAGAGTTGTGTTGCTCTTTGAGATTTGTCGGCGAAACAAATACATAACGCTATTGAAGTATCTTTTATATTTACGATGGAAATTAACAAGAAAAACTTTAATATTTCTGTGATACACAATATATTTAATAAATATTATATGTATATACAATCATAAATAAACATTTCTTGAAAATACTAATATGTCTTTCAGCAGAGAGTACTCTGTAGTGGAATATTAGCATCCACGGTCCTACATATAAAAAATCCTTATTATAAAAATCTCGGTTCTGCCAAATAATAAGAATATGTTGCAGCATTTACAAAATATTGTGGGATTTGATATTTTTGTAACTATACTTTAAGTCAACCGACAATGCATGTGTATATTTGATTACTGCAGTCCTGAAAATATGTTTTCGTCGATTTGAGTGGCGAAAAAGTTTTGATATTGCAAATATGCAGAAAAACGTTAAAAACGTGAAAATATTCGTCACTTTTCAGTATTTTACTATATGCAACCAAAGTTGCCCAAGTAATGCAGGTTGCCTGTAGTATTATTTTACTGTATGCAACAAACATTACATAGATGTATTATTAGCATCAGTTGATAATGATGAACGAAATCATCAATTATTTTATTGCCTAATTACAAATCAAGAACTTATCAAACAATGAATGCCTTCATAAAACCGGCTGCAACAATTAACAACTAAAATAAATTTATTTTGCGATAGTTAACAAATTGCTTTATAAATAATTTGCGTTATATTTAAAATATGTTGTGCTCTGTGCATTGCTTAATCTCATTGGTGGAATGTTAAGTAAATTTTGCTAATGATGGTGCTTTACCTATTTAGCATCCATAGGTCAGTCATCCACTACAGGTGAATAGGATGTGTTTGCTTTTGCTGTTGGCATCACATTTGCAAAATATTGATTATAACATACATATGCTACTGCACTACCTATTAGCCCACCACAACTAACATCTAAAACAAAAATAACAGCTCAATCAGGATGTACATGGGGCGACAAATCCAACCTACCCTGCCAATGATGATGATAGTCGCACGTCCGACTGATAGATATGCCAGCAGCAACAATGAGCGGAAATAAGCAAACCATCAATCTCCATGCATTGCCGCGATGCTTCTCGAGAACTTTCAGTCTATTTACGAAATACAGCGTCACGAAGGTCATGCTCGCAAATGAAAACGATGCGTGGCCGCTAGGAAAACTCTTCCGGCCTTCCATAATTGTCCTCTTATCACCTGTACACTCTAAATTGGCATTGGCAACACCATCGGGAAAGCAACGATAAAAGAAGTCCGGTCGCGGACGACCGATTGTTATTTTTAAAAACACAGTTAGAAAGCCATTTAAGCCTAGTATTAATGTTAAGCAAAGGATTCCTCTGCAATATTGGGGCCTATTCTTTGATGTTAAATAGTCAAATGTTAGTATTGTCATTGGAACAATAATTGACACCATCCACAAAAGGCTTGCAGGAACATACTGAAAACCAGTATGGGGATATTTATACATCCACATTTCTTCAGCTAAAATTACACGTTGAAAGGGTGTTAATAGCTCCATAAAACTGCAACAAAATGTAACAACATAATTACATGAAATACTCTTCTAGAATCCTTACATAAATGACGCCCAGAGCAAAATACGAAAGATGATTTCACTGACTATGGGGTTGGTTATCCTTTTTATTTCCATGATTACACCAATTTATAAATACAGCACGTCCCAACCAAACACGCAGAATTTTCTTTGATATTATAATTTAAAAATATAACCATTTACTTAAAATTTAGGTGATGCAGATGGCCAAATGAAGATGACATGTTTTGTCAATTTGGAATTGATTGTTTAAAATAGCGAAATGCTGCTTAAATGTGTTATATGGTAATTTGCACAAAATAAGGAGGGCGCAATATTCGATTACTGCATAGCGCAGAATTTGGAAATTTAACATCTATACAGATGCTTTGCTCTTCTTGATTTTGCAAGCAAGTAAATTTTCCAATTTAAAGATATTAACAATTTATTAACTGCTTCGTTATAAAACGGTAATTATTAAAACAACGCATGGTCCAGGATTACTGACTGATCTACTATAATTTTATTACAATCAAGGTATCCAGTTTAGAGGTTACAACAATGTTGGAAATCACCTGCAATGATCGTCTTGGCAAAAAAGTACGAGTGAAGTGTAATCCTGATGACACAGTTGCAGATTTGAAAAAACTAATTGCTGCCCAAACAGGCACAAAATGGGATAAAATTGTGCTTAAGAAATGGTACACAACTTTTAAAGATCACATTCAGCTTCAAGATTGTATCCTTTTTGTAATTGAACTTTTTACTGTCAATTTATAGAAGATAGATTATTCCTTAATATTTCATAGATGAGATCCATGATGGGATGAATTTGGAGTTGTATTATCAATAAGTGTGTAGTTTGTATTTTATGTTAATTTAAGTTTTGTAATGCAATTGATTAAATATACTGTAAACTTAAAAGTATATGCTATATGTTTGAGGTACACTTATTGGGTATACCAATTAATATTTAAAAGTATGAAGCATTGTGCACCTCTGCCAACATTTAATTAACTGCTTTTCAATGTGTTAAGATTGGAATGGTATTTGTCCAAGAAATTTTTGAGTAAGTGGAATGGTTCAAAATTCTTTTGCAAAATCATGGGTAAGAATCTTTTAAATTACTTCAATGAACTGTTACCTTGGCTTATATAAACAGAAATTTTTAATTTATTCAAAAGTACAACAGATAATTAATATAAATAATTAAAAACAAACAACACATTAACATACATAAAAAATCGATGAAACACTTAACAAAAACAAGTGCAGTATGTGAAGTTACTATAAAAAAGTGACCTTCATTAACAATAGTTACTTGATAATTAAATCAGGATTTCTTATTCTATATCGGATTTTTGGACAACAGCAATAATTACATTATGGTTTAGTTTAGCACTTTGACATTAGCTTGAAAGGCTTTCTACATTCAGTGTATGTGAAATGCATCCATGGCAAACTCTAGCATTTATCTTTGGTTCCGAATATTCTATCAACTGGTAACGCTTTGCGTTATTAACATACGAATCGAAATGAACGTGAGCAATTTTATGACACAACCGTATTAAAGGAAACGTCTTGACTAACTATTTAGCTGCCCTACAGCTCTAGTTAAATATGAAACAATACATAGAACAACCTGTTGAGAACAACCTATGCATAAATATGAAACTTCAAACAAAATCTAAGGGTTTAAAAACTGCAAGGATAACTTACAAGTAATTGTTAGTCCTAATTTGTATCCGCTTGGTGACTTAATTGGCAGCGCAATCATGGTAGTACTAGCGCTTAATGGGGCCTTTTGAAGCCATCTCCAGCCACTCTCCTGTGCGTTGGGGTTGAATTCTGACTGCATGCGTTTGCCCCTTCTTGCAGTTTCCGATTGCTCAAGAAATCGCGGATGTGCTGAACAATCAAATCAATCGCGACTGAAACAGACACACATCAATTACACATGCGATACGCACTGAATGCAGAAATTGATTTCGACTACAGACAGAAGCATTTCATTTGCCATTTACAACCTCGTATATGTATATTTATGATACAAAATATCCAGTGGTATAGTTAGTATACATACATTTTAAATGGGAACAAACTCGTTACGTTTGCACGAATACAAAGTGTGAATCTGCTATTACGTTCACCTAATTAAAAAGGAAAAACTAAGGACTAATGACTAAATTAACTAAAAAATAAATGTACAATCCAGACTAAATTTCACTTTGTATCAATAGCAGACTAAATTCTATTTGTGCGCCGTTCAATTATCGAGTGTGACTGTTGTCAGTTTCAAATCGCTTGAAGTCTAATTAGTTTTGTAGGCAGTCTTGGTAGATGATGAACATGTTCAGAAGTTTGTGATCACATATTTAAATGCATATAATTTGACAACAGGATACCATCAATCACACCACAGCCACGCAAAACGACGACCACACATATTATCTATATCCATCAATTGTTACACTCCAGAGTGATTTTGAATAGTTATACTGTTTTTTTTCAAGTCATTCGCTATTCAGCTAGTCACTGGTAAAAATAATTTTGGTCTTGTGCGTTTTTGTACAGAGCAACCAAGTCAGAGAAAGATTCATTAATGACAAACGATTTTCCTTGAAGTTCACACAAACACCAACAATATTATACCATTTAAAACTGAGTGGTAAGATACGCTAAGGGGCAGCATAACTAATCTAAGTAATTCTTAAGAAAATGCAAACGAAAACAGATTAAGTAGATGGGGGCAACATAACGAGTATTAGCTAAAAGGGAATCAAGTGCGTGCGTGCAATCGCTAGCTTAAATCCGATCGTTTCTGTTTTCTTGTCTTGTCTGCTTTGGATGGCGTCGTTCGAGAGTCAGTGCGCGCGATTCGATTTCATCGTAATTCCGTTCTCGAGTTGCCGATGGTGGCCGTTCGTCGTCGCAGCACCCGCCACCGCGTGCGGATTTCCATGCAATATATCCCAGATGTGATGGACAATTAGATCTATAGCCACTGTAACACATAAAAATATTACTCCAGTACCACTACCACTAGCGCTATGAAAATATGAAACGTATAGTAATCGTTGCGTCGAACAGAGATTCATCGTTTAAACAACGGAAACTTGCTTATTTTCGAAGATCAGTCCACAAAAAATAAAAGTCTTGTTAACTTCGAACAGTGACTATAGACAAGAACATGATAAGAGAGAAAAATATTTGTTTGCACGGTGTTTAATGCTGAATTAAACCGCCACCTTATTACAAGTATTGATAAGCGGCGGTGAAGTTATGCAGCTGTATCATTTGTATGATAAATGACGCATTCCTCGCATAAAGTTATCAAGAAAACAGAAACGTCAAGCATAATAAATGCAAGGCAAACATTTGCAAGAAATTATCGTTGACTTAGCACCAGTGCATTCGATGCAGCATGTTTCTTATTATCATCAAGTGTATAATGCGTATAATGTATGCATACGCGGCACTAGGAAAAGCAGTGAATAAAATCAGAGCTCCTACCTGTGTTATCAGCACCACGTGGAATAATGACATCAGCAAATTTTTTGGTCTAAAAATAGATTAACAATTCAATTGTTTCAATTATAAACAATTCAATGAAAACATGAACAAAATAGTACTCACTGGTGAACAAAATTCCTCAAATGCAGGCTTCACATAATTCATATATTGCTTGAGAACTTGATCCAAATCGCGTCCACGCTCCATTATATCTCGAGGAACTCTTCTAGCCAATCTGGTGTCTGAATCAGTGTCAACAAACAACTTCATATGGAACATTTTCCGAACTTCTTGAAAATAAAAAACCAATATGCCCTCAAACAAGACAACATCAGCTGGATATATGGTCCATGTTCTATCAGGTAATCTGCAACCAGATCAAGACAACAATATTATTGCATTAAGAAATATTGGATATAACTTACGGTTGATGATGTTTGAAGTCATACATTGGTATATCACATTTTTTCCCATCAAGAATATCCACCAATGTGCGTTTCATTAAATCTTCGTCAAAGGCATCTGGATGGTCAAAATTGAATTCGCCCTTTTCAGCCTTCACCATCTCAGCCTGGGTCAAGGCACGATAAAAACTATCTTGAGAAATGCAAACAACTTTGCGCTGCGTTTGGTCGACATCCACCTGCCCAAGCTTTTCCATGATTCGCTTGCATACCGTACTCTGAGATCAAGCCCAATATGTTTAAGAGACGTCGTTAATAGATAAACGCGAATATTGATTGATTATTACCTTTCCACTAGCTGTGCCTCCTGCGACCCCAATAAGAAACGGTGTCTTCGGTTCGATTCCATTCACTTTACCATTAAACTTACTTGTATCAGACATGTTGACAACACGCACGTATTTGCAACTTCTTATCACCAACGACACGACTTAACNTATAACCTCAAATTCCGCAGCAGTTTTTCTATTTACCGACCATAAATCCCGACGTTACCGACAATGCACAAGATGAAAAATTTTAGCAATATTGAATTGAATGATAAGTGGAAGATCTGAGATAGTGCAAGCTTTTCCACTCTAAGCAGCATGAGCTCCTGCAGTTCGTCGGAGGATTTGCGTTTTCATATGATAGTTGTGGGTTATTAAGGTATCTCATTCCTATATATTCAATATGTGAACAGATAACTCGTTGTATTATTACAGAATCTGCTAGCATAGTTAAGGCTAGAGCATGTTTGACATTAACATGATCTTAACACAGGTATCAGTAGTTCAGTCAGAGATTAGCACGTTAACGTTCATGTTCAGAATAGATATGGGCTACCAGAATAGAATTAGATGTACTCTCTACTTTTCCATAGATTTCTATGTTCAATGAGTTGATGGAGAAGGTATTGCCATCATCAGTGCCAATATTGCAATTTTTCATTGTTCTCTACTGAACAATTACACTTACATTTGTCAATAACATGCACATTTTTTAGGTATGAATTTAGCTGTTTAAGATTATGTTGCAGCAGCATGCACCAGAATTTAGAGTCTTATTTGATGTTATAGGAACTTCCATCAACATTGGATATTTTACATTGTTTTTCATATGTGTGTAATATCTATATGTACATGCTTAAGGTATTGTATAAACAATTCATTTTACTTATTATTTTTTATTGTTGCAGGTCTGTATTTTGGGAGTCTTCATTACATGTTGGAGGAGCTTCCATCAACATGAACAATGCATTGATTTCCTTGTAATGTAAGTAACAGCTCCATGTCCTTAAGGTATTGTGTGAACAGTTAATATCTATATGTATATATAATTTATGAACAGATTACTCAATATATTTATTATATCTGCAAGTAGTTTCACTAGGAGTCTTCATGATATGTTGAAGCGACATTAAGCAACATAGTACAGGAGCAGAATAATTAAATGCATTAATCAAAGTTTATTGTTTTAGAATATACAATAAATTTTAATGGCCTTCTTTGATTCAAGACTGAATGGTAAATTGCAACACAATGCATTTCTGAAAGGGTGAGTGCTCACTATACATACTTTTTTATTCAATGTTTTCTTATACTTCTGGAACCACCGATCGGGATGATAAAAAATTAGGCTTGTAGGCATTCAAATTCTCTATCATTCTAATTTTCCGCTGGGAAATGTACTTTTTTCAGGGTTTAATTAGAAAAAGTGGCAATTTTTTTGTGATGTTCTGTACATTTTTGCTTGTAATTGTAGGCAATTATATTCCCAATTATTTGGGAGTTTGATTTAATATTCCACCGGGAAATTATCTTTTTCGCGTTTTGGTTAGAAAAAAAATGCATTTTTTTGTGATGATCTCTACAATTTTGCTTGTAGAATCAATTACCTGATCGTTACGATTAAAAATTAGACTTGTAGGCAATTAAATTCTCTATCATTAATTGGATAGCTTTATTTAATCTTCCACTGGGAAATTTACTTTGGTGCGTAATTTAGGGATTTTCTGTACATTTTTGCTTGTAGTTCACGAAACAATTGTCCGATAGTTGTGATAAAAAATTAGGATTGTAGACATTTCAATTCTCAGGCATTTCCGGGGTATTTTAATTTAATTTTCGGCCGAGAAATGTACTTGAAATCTAATAGAAAAAGTTGCAATAATTTTTAATTAAAAATTGATTTTTGATTAAAAAATTAAGTGTGTAGGCTATTAAATTCTCTATCATTTACTGTATCGTTGATTGATTTAATTTTCCGCTGGGAAGTATACTTTTTGCGCTTTTTAATTTTGTTCAGTTCTATATATTTTTGCTTGCATATGAACCAATTGCCAATGATCAAAAGTCAGGCTTGTAGGCAATTAAATTCTCTATCATTCCCGAGTTAGTATTATTTAATTTTCCCACGGGAACTATGCTTTTGTTCGGGTTTGAATTCAGAAAAATTGCAATTTTTTTGTTCAGTTCTGTATATTGTTGCTTGCAAATTTTCTATTATTTCCGGGATAGTTTAATTTAATTTTCCCAAGGCAAGTACACCTTTTTTCGGTTTTAATTAGAAAAGTTGCAATTTTTTGGTGTTTTGTGTACATTTTTGCTTGTATTTCTCCACCCAATTGTCCGATTGCAATAATCAAGAGTCGGGCTTCCAGGCAATTAAATTCTCTATCATTTCCGAGATAGAGTAATTTAATTTTACCACGGACAATATGCCTCTTTCGGGTTTGAATTCGGAAAATTTTCCATCTTTTTT
>JARJDZ010001550.1:0-58505 GCA_030264555.1 Aleochara sp. GC000083
TATTTTTTATGCAAAAATTCGGCAAAAAACAGTACCAAGACTATAGTCTTTGCTTATTTTTTATGCAAAAATTCGGCAAAAAACAGTACCAAGACTATAGTCTTTGCTTATTTTTTAGGCAAAAATTTGACAAAAAATAGTACCAAGACTATAGTCTTTGCTTATTTTTTATGCAAAAATTCGGCAAAAAATAGTACCAAGACTATAGTCTTTGCTTATTTTTTATGCAAAAATTCGGCGAAAAACAGTACCAAAACGGAAAAGTTTTAACGAAAAAGATGGCGAAAAAACACCAAAAATGTTTGGCGAGAAAAGAATTTTTTGTCGTTGTGTCCGACGAAAAAGTTTTGACGTAAAAAATGGCGAAAAAACGCCAAACATTTTTGGCGGGATTTTGCAGGGCTGTCCAAAATTTCTTTAATTCATCCTATTGTGAAATTTTTAAGATTCAGGGGTGTCCAAACCCCCCCTCACTTTGTGTATATTTGGTTGCCTATAGTCAGACCTAAAAAAGCGAAAACGCTAAATATTTTTCAGGGCTGTCCAAAATGTCTTTAATTTATCCAATTCCAAATTTTTTTGAGATTCAGGGGTGTCCAAACCTCCCTCACTTCGTGTATATTTGGTTGCCTATAGTCAGACCTAAAAAAGCGAAAACGCTAAAGATTTTTCAGGGCTGTCCAAAATTTCTTTAATTTATCTAATTTAATTTTTTTTTAAGATTCAGGGGTGCCCAAAACTTTCTTACTTTGTGTATAGTTGGTTGCCTATAGTCGCGAAAATGAAAATTTGTAGTAAAAGTATGCACAGTGCATGTATATTTGGTTGCCTATAGGTGTAAATCCGGTTGCCTATAGTCACGTGAATAATTATGATGACGATATGTCAAGCTCAACATTTTTCTTGACATTAAAACACAAACATTTATTTCATTCCTTTTAATACCATCTTCAGTATCAACCAAAGTGTCATCATATAAGTCCATGCGCTATTTGTTCATATTAAATTAAGATTACTTAATATTAACATGATTGAAATAGAATATCATAAAATTAGTTTTCTAGTAAGAATAGTTGTAACAATAAATTATGCATATAACGGATATCTAACAACAATCAAAGAATCAATAAATATTTCAATTGAATTACTATTATAGAGTATATTCGCTAAGTGGATCGTTTTGCACTTTGAAAATGCATGGTGCATTTTGCATGCGTACATTAACCACCCGTTCATTTGAGAAATTGACACATGTTGTTTGTAATTGTGTTCAATTAATTTTGTTATGTCATGGTGGTAAACTCGTTTGTTGATATACAATTATTATATGCCACAGATAAATGCAATGAGTATTTCTCTTGATGGTGGCGCAGAAAATGAATTTGGCAGTTATGTATGCAGATATAACCGGGCAAAGAGTACAAATTGTCGCTAGCGTTCATGGTCCACATGCGTACAGCACACATTAAATTGGAACGTTCGATTTGCTAATTGCATTAAAAATTGTTGCTCTATATACAAGTGAGAAAATTGCCCCCATTCCCTGTCGTTCTATTCATTTCAATTGTCTCTCTGCGATCGCGTCAGAGTATGCCTTTATAAAACAAAGGCATTTTGTAACCAAACACTACAAACTTTTTCAACTGGCTACACCTAAAGTTAGATACGTTAAGTATGTACAAGAGTGGTGGATGCTTATTCCAGCAGCCTAAATGGATGTATCCTGATGAAATTCCAGTAGTTTTGATCACAGTCCACTGCTTAGTAGATAACGATCCGAAAATGTAGTATTATGATTAATATGTATTAGCAAACCCTTAATCTGATAGCTGCGCTCCGTTACAAACCGCAAAGGGTTTTTATTTTGTGTGCGGTTCACTACAATCCGCGACAAGAATGTTCTGGTCTTCACTGACCGAACACTTGCGTTCGACTTGCTTGCCTACACTTCTAGCTACATGAAACAATCGAGTAATAAATAAAAATAGATCTCTCAAATATCACTGCATGCGACAATGCACGCATTGCATGTGTTGTGTGTGAATGTTCAACAGTGTAATGTGTGTACTTTCTTTGCCTTATTAAGCTAGCACAGCTAGCAATACTTCGGCTTTCTTCGATTGGGTAGTTACTTTACACCTACAATCGTTTCCTATCTACTTCAACACCATTTGGGTTGTGTCCTAACTCAGTCGCGCAACAAAATCGGCTACTACAATATGATTGCATTTACATTTGCAACTCCTAATCGTCATCCGTGTATTATGCTGCCTCCCGGTAGAACGGATTCACATTCTTGATGGGTAACGGGTGCGCCTCCGTGTTGTACACCCATTCGTCCAGCGACAACAGGCTGTCGTTCGAATAAATTAGGTAGAGGTACTAAAAAAGAGAATGAACACACAATTAATTAATGTGCCTGGAATTGTTTGCAGTGCTACATACTTTGAGGGTTTCAGCGAGGAAGAAGCTTTGTTGAACGTCGTCCATTGTGGGATCTTCTGCGTAGACGTTCTTCAAGCCTGAATAACCACCAGCCACACGGCAATGTTTTTCCAGTGCCTGAAATGTCATAATGTAAATACAAAAATTGTACATCAAAAATTACATCAAGAAACTAACAATGTTAACAAATTATTTTAAATATAAGTTTGACAAATTTAAGCAGGCTATTTTGAAGTTATTATTTGACAATTTCAAACAACAATTAATTTGATTTTAATACGTTACGCAAATGAACGTTATCACTGATGTGAATTCAATTGACTTACTTGAACAGCCTCCCAGGCCCATTCACGATAGATGGGATCCTTGGTGAGCCGATACATGTAGAAGTAGGACTCGATGACTTCCGGCCGAAGAATGTAATACTTTTCGGAGCTCTTCAGCGCTTTCGCTTCGATCGAGTCGGTGAAGCGGAACGATTCGGGTCCCAATTTCGTTGTCGATCGCGCGTAGGATTCGTGGCAGGTATTCGTAATGCCCTTGGCGACTTCCATGTACCTGTCGCTCAATTCATTCTTCAGCGTTTTCGCGCCGAGACCAAGCAGACCACCTAAAAATTCCGCAATTGGTATAGCTGTCGTACACATGGCTGAGCAGTGAGAAGACACGTACCTGAGAAGCAGGCTAGATGATCCATTTTGTGTTCGGGCCGGTCAAACTTCAAGTCGGCAAAATATATGAGGCCGCCGGTCGCCGACGTGTGCAGCATGTGCTGGATGACGGCCTGCATGGCGTCGTCGTACATTTGTCGCGCTTCATTGTCCTCCTTGTTGGATTGCAGCCAGGCCTTCAGGAGGTACTCGTAGAAGCTGTCTCCAAGTGCTCCCATTGACATGTGATCTAAAGCAAAACACTCGAATAAATAAATGAACACTTTTTACATCTAGTTAGTTATAATATGAAATTAAAGGTACTTACGTTGGCCCCATTTGCCAGTCTTTGGGTTCAAGTAATTCGGATACAAGCCCTTGGGTTTCTCCATGGCCTGGATGACCTGCCGGATATGCTCCACCTTGTTCCGATACAGCGGGTTACCAGTGACATCACTCAAGTAGGTGAACTCCAGATGCAGAGTGCCGAATTCCGAGAGGATACTGGAACCTCCACTGGCCCATCCATAATTTTTACTATTCTAAAATTATAGAGACAATTAATATAAATGTATATTAAGAAGAGCAGAAATAGTTGGTTATTCTACTTACCCCAGTACGGAAATTGACAAGGGCGTTTGGAATGCCTGTGGCTGTATGGAACGCCGGAAGAAGTTTGTCGGCGATTTGTTGCGCCTTGTCGCGGAATAATGTGTCGCCGGTGAGGGCGAAGCAGGAGAGCAATCCGCCAACGAAGCGGATGTTGGTCTCGAAGACGGAAACATCGGAGGTCTGCTGACAGACATAATCGTTTTTGAAACAATAGTTGTTTACATGTAAACCAATGCGTACCATTGAATTTACATCCAACTCCTTGGCGATCCAGTCGCGGCCCTGCTTGAACTCGTCGTGCAGCCCCATGATGTACAGCGTATCCAAGCCGTCCATGATGGTCGCACCCAGAGGCATCGAGCCGAAGATGCTCGCGCTATGGCCGCGCTTCGACACCGGCCGAAGTTCGTTCTTGCCCCATGCGTACCGCACGTAGTTGTCCCATGCATGCTTCATCATCTGCAAAACAAAGATATAATTAGTACCAAGCTCGCTGTACCAACTAATTTGCCTATGATAACAAAGCCGCACCTCTTGAATTTTGAGCAACTTTAACGAGTCTTCACCGTCGACATGAATATACGGCATGTCCCACACGTCGAACGCCTCCGCAACAGTTTCATTGTACAGGTCGCGCGGATCCGGCGTGCTCCACGACGGATCCGAGTGCTTCGTCAGGTAGACTCCGGTCCATGCCATCACCAAAACGGTGGAGAGCAGGCCGGAGGTAGCCGCCTTCGTGCTAACCATTTGACTAAGCGCGTTTACCACCGCGATGCGAACGCGAAGTCGAGCAACCCGGTGCAAATGCGCGACACAACTGACATCGGTGTCGCGATCATCTCTTAATCATCTTGCTCAATTAGAACCGTGTGCGTTTTTGTTTCGTGCGCGTCCAGCACACGACGAACGCGCCCGATAAGACCGGCCCCATCATTCGATCACTACGAGGCGAGCGGTGCGTGCCAGTGATTGATTAGAAAACGCTGACGATCGCAGATGACCAATCGCAACGCAGCGCGCTTATCACCGGACTATCTCACATTTATTCAACCATGTGAATTACTGCAAGAAACATAAACAACACCGAGTCTTCATTCAAAACAAACAATTGCATTTATTGTAGGCAACCCACAACATGGCCTACTCGTATATGATTACCTCGATGATTTTCTGGCGGATTGCAGCGAGGAATTTCTCTTGCGTGAAGAGCACATACCGCTGATTTTGGCGACAACAACCATGCTCATTGAACGTCAACGATCCGTTGATATGCCGCAAACCGAGAAGGCGCAAAGTTGTCGTTGAATGTCTTAGCGCTTGGGAGGTGCGATTCACCAGATAAACTGGGGGCGGTGGAAGTCTGGAACTATCACCTCCAGCGAATGGCACGTGGTGCGCGTGCCGCGCATGGATGCAGTCCGAATTGTAGAGCGTCGTCGACGTCACCGCGGCGAAAAAAATTGCGCAAACCAACGCGATGCGAAACAAACGAATCGGCGCACTTCTTTTGTTCGAACAGCTCGGCATGATGTGCGCACAATTCTAAGCGTTATGATGATGTGACGAAAACGTTGCAAAATGGACCCGGGATTTTGACTACATACTGTTATCAGCATCGTTAGCGGCGCTCTAGCAATTTGGGGTTCACGCCATTTCGACACCAATATTTCAGTCGGTTCGCGAGAATTTCGTCTCGTTTCCTGGTAGTACGCTGACGAAATGCACCGATAACGCAGCATTCCAGATTGAAGCGAAGTAACCCAATTTCATTTATTTCTTGTTACAGCGATAATTCCTTGTCCGATTTGATAGCGTATCCGAATTTATAAGCGATACATTTTACATTGAATGATAATTTCTTTCGCACGTCATGAAACTGATCTAAAAATAATGCAAAGTTCACATATAGTTTGCACTCCTACTTTTTATCAAGACCTAACAAATTTGAATTACATGGATTATCTTCATTCGAACAAAAGACTCCGATAAGGAGATCATTAAATAAAGATTTGCAATGCATCTCCCAAACGCTGAAAATGCATGAGTTGTTCAATATGACGCGCCGTAGAAAATGATCTCTTGATCTTTACGCAACCGTGCGCATTGATTTGGATTCGTAGCGTGGCAAAGTTCATCACCGACATTGATGACTCAGACTCAATTACTGCTCCATTTTCATTCATTATAGGCGCGTATTTCTTTGATTAATTGCCAAGAGTCAGCATCCAGCAAAAAAATCATTGAATCGACTCATTGTATGCAATCGAGCATCCAATGAAGTTCATTATAGGCAACCCAACGAGCGCTAAAATAGTTGCTGGCCCAATTTCACCTTGATTTGAAATTAATCCATCATGGGCGCGTCATTGAGTGGGCATTTACCTTGGGGTTCATCCGCGTCCAGGGTTAATCCCGTTACGATATTAAACCCCGGACATAAGCTAGATATGAAATGAAGTTATTGTTTGAATTGTTAGGTAAACAGCAATTAAGTGTTGTGTGCCCTGGGTAATTAGTTCTTCCGGTGTGGACACAAAAACAAGACTTGTATTACCAAGTGACGCACGACTTTAAAATGCCGTAATTATATCAATTACATATCAGGCGTCAGCGTTTTCTTGAAGGGCGCGATAAGAAAATGGGTCAGCTGAAGAAGCAAACATATTTGTCTGAGGTTTCCCGATTAAGTTTTCCACATCCGGTTAAATTATGGGACACATATAAAAGGGCCTGAGAGAGCAATTTCGTATTAGTCAAAAATTTGGAGCGCTTAAGAATGACTGAACGTAAGAATTATGCCCGTGATCAACTACCTGATTTTTACAAAGAAAATGGAGTGAGTTACTAATTAGAAAGTTGAAGGGCCCTAATTATCGAAACTATGTTACAGGACCTGGGTAAAATTACGAATAGTGTAGGCAACCCAATATACGAACAGGATGCCTCATTGACTGTGGGCAAAAATGGACCGATTGTCCTCGAAGATTGGCAACTCTTGGACAACCTCTCACGCTTCGTTCGAGAACGCGTCCCCGAAAGAGTCGTCCACGCTAAAGGTGCCTCCGCAGCGGGTTACTTCACCTGCACCCACGACATCACCCAATACACCTCGGCGACGGTGTTCGCGCATATTGGCAAGCAAACCCCAATCCGCGTGCGATTTTCCACGGTGGCTGGAAACCTCGGTTCCGCCGATACCGTACGCGACCCACGTGGGTTCGCCATCAAATTCTACACGGAAGATGGTATCTGGGACCTGGTGGGCAACAACACGCCCATCTTCTTCGTGCGCGACCCCATCATGTTCCCCATGTTCATCCACTCGCAGAAGCGCAACCCGGTGACAAACACGCGCGACTGGAACGCCTTCTGGGACTTCATCTCGCTGCGCCCCGAGACCACGCACCAGGTGATGTTCCTCATGTCCGAGCGCGGCATCCCCGACGGCCACCGGCACATGCACGGCTTCGGCAGCCACACGTTCGCGCTGATGAACAACATCGGCCAAAAGACCTACTGCAAGTTCGTCTATCGCACCGAGCAAGGTATCAAGAACATCCCACCCGAACGGGCGGAGAAACTCGCCGGTTCCGACCCCGACTACGCCATCACCGACCTGTACAACGCGATCGCGAGTGGGGACTGCCCCAGGTGGAAGTTCTACATCCAGGTGATGACCGAGGAGCAGGCCGGAAAGGTCGACTTCGACGCGTTCGACGTCACCAAAGTGTGGCCCCACGCCGAATTCCCCCTCATCGAGGTGGGGGAGTTCGTGCTCAACAAGAACCCCGACAACTACTTCGCCGAGGTGGAGCAGTTGTCCTTCTCGCCCGCGAGTTTCATCCCAGGCATTGGGCCCTCGCAGGACCGCATGCTTCTCGGCCGGATCTTCTCGTACAACGACGCGCATCTGCATCGTTTGGGCCCGAATTTCAACCAGTTGCCGGTGAATGCGCCGTTCCACGCGCAGAACTTCCACCGCGACGGACTCAACGTGATCGACAACCAAGGCGGGGCGCCCAACTACCATCCGAATAGTTTCGGCGGACCGGACAATGATGCGACCGTCCGGAAGTCGTACCCGACGGTTCGAGCTGAGGGCTCATTGACGCGATACGATACACGCGACGAGGACAATTTCCGTCAGCCGGGTGTTTTCTGGCGGAAGGTGCTCAACGAGGAGAATCGACGACACCTCGTGGAGAACATCGTCAGCGGGTTGCGCTTCGCGACCGTTCCGATTCAAAGGCGCACGGTGAATATGTTCGCCAAGGTCGATGCCCAATTTGGGCAAATGTTGTCACGTGCATTGCGAAGCACCGAAAACGATTTGAGTGTTGCTGTTTAAAATTACTTCAAATTTTTAAAAGTGGCCTTGAAACTAGAAACTAGAAAATAAGTATAGAAACAATATTTTGTTGGAATGATTCGACAAATGGAAAAATTAATAAACCTCATTATCAGTAATCTACTATAAAATATGTCACGCTTATCAGCTAATGTTAATTGCGTTCATTTTAACATTTCCACGATCACAAAGACTGAAATAGAGTTGAAATGTCTCCATCATTTTAATTGTGATTTGTGTTATCGTCAATAAATGCCACAATTATTGATTATATACAACAATAAATGGCACAATGCTTTCATTATAAGCGTGAAATAAAGAAAATTATAAGAAAAAATTATCAATTCAAATATCAAATAGAACAAAAAAATTAATTTTCCAGTATTGGAAATTAATTAATTAACTCGAAATTTATTGCCGGACATTTAAATCTCGAAAACTCATTTCATGAAAGTTAATTATATCGAGAAATTACCTCAATTAATGAAGCAACAAATTAAATATAATTCGAGAGCAGGGTCGGACTAATTTTTAAAATGCGGCAACAAATATTTTCCCCAAAACAAATTAACCCATAAATGAATAAAAAACTGACTACATTATAAACAAAACAACTGAATCATTACACCAATAAAAAATTCATTACCCAATTCATAATTAATGCCCAAGGACTAATTAAAACGCGAGTTGATTGTCTCATTAATTTACCAAACGTAAAACAAAACGGAATGTCGTTTATGTGTGCTAAACAAATTGAATTTCCGGCGATCCAATTCCTCGGAATTGGAGCAATTTGTTGCATGTTGAAATCCTACAGGATGCTGATTGATAGCCGAATGCCTAATGCTCTCAAAAAGCGCGTAATTCATAAAACAACCGACATAACCTTGATTGCTATGCTGGAATTTACATTTGCGATATTCGTTTTGCAAACCAAATGGTACACTGTGTTATCGTGGGGAAATTAGCAATGTGTGTTTGTTTGTTGCTATTTATCATCATGACCCGAGTAAAGTTTCCCATGCAATTACCTATTATGCGAATTCTAGTTGTGCAAATATGTGTGGAGGTCGTTACAACTGTAATTTTTGTTCGTTTTCATGTAGGTAAATTATTGGTTTTTCATTTCCGGCACATTCTTTTCGCGCTTCCGGTATTTGTTATTCGAAATGGGTGAAGCAACAATTATTTAAACCGAGAACAGTGTGCTGATACACTGATCAAACAAAAATACAACCCTGTACTAAGAAATTCCAGCAAATAGAAAAACGTAAAACAAATCAACAATGTGAATCGAAATCGAATCTTGCAAGCAGCAATTTGCGAATTGCACTCGTTACTGATGTTGAAGTTGGCGAGATTCGCGCACGATTTTCTCAAACGACTGTTGCAAAAAACCGGTAAATACAATGCCACGCTCAGATTGCCAATGTTTCGCTGACTCTACGCTCAATGGAATGCAAATCTGGTTTTAAGCCGTGCGTAAAGCGCAAAAAAAGTGGAAAACGAAAACGGATGAAATTGACGTTCAAACGCAAAAATGCAGCGGCGCGGATACAATGCAAATTCAGTACGGCCATTTCGGCTTCTCATGCTTTTCGTTTCGTTGCTGCTCGTTTACCGGATGACTTTCGGTTTTTACTACCTTTTTTTTTATTTGGCAAGTCATTGAACTTCTCGCATTTTTTGGCAAACCGCACAAATAAACGAACGACGACGATTTGTTATTTCCTCCGCGATTGGTAACCAGTTAACCAAAAAAACAAAGTGGAAATTTCACGTAATGACATCTATTAGTTATATGTCCAGGGTCGGATTTGACTTGTAACGATAATTAAATTTAAAAAATCAAATTGCACGTTTCAAATGGGGGCTTCAAAAAATACCTAATACGACTATGTTTAAAGTCATATTTTAAAATGCAGGGTTGGATCTAAAAAATATTGTAGGAACAAAAACCCCGTAAATACAGGGTTGTATTTGCAAATATTTCGAGAAAATACCAATTATTTAGGATGTAATAAATGAAATGCACGCCTTAATTGACAAACCTGAACTTGAAATTATTGACAACTATAAAATATAATCAAATCAAACTAACATTACCGCCAAACAAATATTGATAATGGTAAATATACTCAGAATAGGTGAATGAATACCGTGATAATACCCAAAACAAATAATACACGGAAGGATAGTGTGCCTAGTTATATAAATAACCAACTGGTGGGCTTACTAGGTTAATGTCACGATAACGTTATACATGGCCAGGACCGGACTCGACATGAAAACACCTATTTTACCAAATATTCAATTTAAAATTTACAAGTTACCATAGAATTTTCCTAAAAACATGGGGCTCAAATCGAATTTAATCCGAGCCTGTACAGCATGGAATTGCAATTTCAAGCGCTTTATGGAAATGTTTGTCTAACCTCTACAAACGAATATTCTAATGGAGAGAAGTCATTGTCGTTCGGTGTGCTGAATACTTTCGCGGTAAGTTTGCGCTACTTGTCTTTCTTATTTCTGTTTGGTTTGCCAAGCGAGGCAAAAACGTTCGTTCCTAATTGTTTTCATTCACCCACATTCTGTTGCTGTTTACATTTCTCTTTTTTCCTTCATCATCTCAAGACAAAAGAGCGTCGATTGTTTTTTTGTTCGTACATATGTTAAGAAATAAACTGTTAGAGATGACGTTTTCATTTAGGCATTCAAAAATTTGCATATTTTTGTACTGAGATTACTATTTTTAATAATTACAAAGAAGAAAAAATAGTCAGGGGCGGATTAACTTTAAAGAGCCCTAAAAATTATTTCATTTATAGCCAGGACCGGATTATTTTTTTCAAAAAATTTTAAACTAAAATGCGAAAAATATTCGATACTCAAAATTTGAATGAAACAAATAATTTAAGCAAATAACAACAATAAATCCGCAAGTACCTCGGAGGAAATGTACCAACTTTTAAATAATTACCAAGTGGAAAAATAGTCAGGGCTGGATTAATTTTTTAAAATCCCTGAAAATCATTTCATTTATAGACAGGACCGGATTATTTTTTAAAGAAATTATTAAATACCGGGAAGATTTAAAATGAAACAAGTAATTTAAGCAAATAACAACAATAAAACCGCAAGTACCCTGGAGGAAATGTACTAATAAAGTCTGAAAGCGTATTGGGTTGTCTACCTCATCATAAAATTGCACCCGGGAACGTAATTTCTTCGCGTAATTTCATCACAATTCCCGTCTGGGGCGAAAGCAGCGCCAGATTTATAACCGTCGTCAAATTATACGGCACCGAAGCCAACAACAATGCGCCACGAATATCCGCCAGCCGCGCGGCAATCAAATAAATAAACAAATGCGGGAGAGGTGTAAGTAGTAACAATTGCACCGAGTGCATCTCATCATTGTTTTTTTCTTTTTTCTTTGCTTTGTTGTGTTCTTTCGCGCATTGTTCGCTTTCGTTTCCACCATTGTTTCCGGGGGATTTGTGTTTTATGTGTGCATCCGTGAGACGTGGTGGTTGCCTACCCTCGCGCTTGTTCGGATTGTATTGTGGAATTGTTCGAATTCCCCCAGCTATTTCCGGCCGCGTGCAAAATAACTCACGCTTTGTTACAATCGCAAAGAGTTCGAGTTTGCTCTCGTGTTTCTGAAATGATGGTGCACGAAATGCAGCCATTTCCCCCCCTCTACTCAACAGGCAAATATTACAAAAAAATCGCTGAATTAACTTCAGAATACAAATGAAATTTAGTGTAAAAATTCCTAAACTTGGTTACATCTTTAAAGTCAAATTTCCGGAATTTAAGAAATGTCAATTACGTCATATTATTGAACATGTTTGAAACAAGTGTTTCTGTTCATTCTACTTCAGAAATGAATTTGGCTAACTTTAATTCGCATATGTGCAAAATGAGAAACGCAATATCAGCCATTTTGGTGCAAAACGAGTCGACAATCGCGCAAAGAAAACACCCGAGATTTGCAATACAACGAAACGGCAGAAAAACAAAAAACATTCCACATTTCTGCAATTTTTACTGCGAGCACATGGCAACCACCCAAGCAGCTGAACGAAATTAAAAGTCGTCTTCGATTTCATTCTTACTTCCACGAACTTGAAAACTTATCCCTACGTAAAAGCACGTCAAATAAACTAACAATGAGATTATTTGCAAGAATCGCGGCGAATGTTTCGCACACTGAGTGTAAATAAATACGGCAATTAGCGATGAAATGTTGATTGCTTATTTTGTTGTTTGCTTTTTTTCGCCAAGAATGTAAATGATGTTAATTATGATTTGCAATTGTTTATAGATAATGTGATCAGATCTGACAATTAATTTTCGGAAAATTCGAGTTTGTAAAACGTCAAAATTTCAAAATGAAAACCGAGTGCATAATTAAAGATAGAAACGCGAGTTAATTGAATCTATGATTGCATTGCAATTGGTTGAGAATATGACATTTCAATCGATTCCCAGGCTCGATTTTTCATTTCGTGTAGCGTCATTGGCATTGACGTTTGTGTATCTCGATGCATCCATCGCTCGATTGCATTGTTGCTATTCGCGCCGACACAGAACAAGTACTTTTATAGCGCACGCTCTTATCAAAACTTATCGGCGCGTTGAGCCAGCCAATCTAGCTAAATATTATATTCTAGTTATAGAGTGTGACGAACCTGTCCGATTGCACTGGCGCATTGCATTGCATACAACAATCGTTTCATTCAACTGCGGCAGTCGAGTGTATAGCGAGATAATGACAAATGTACACGGGAGCAACATATCATAATTGCATTCTTGCAAAGAATGATAACAATGCGTAGCTTTGTCAATGACTGATTGCGATTTGTTCATGTTTCTAACTTTACAGTTTTCGTTATCTCCAAATTTTTAAAATATTCACGTGGAGAATTAATATTTTGAATTTGAAATTTAAACAATGTTCCAAAATNCATTGACGCCAACAAAATGGGCGACTGTTTGGCTAATTATGCACTAGACTAGGTTTACAATTCGGGAGTTACAATGGAGAGACTGTACCCTAGTTCATTTCGTATCCGTTTGAAACTAAACTATCATATGAGTGTCACAAAAAATACAGATTTTAAAATGTTTTAAAATACAATGCAAAAATTACTATTGAGGTTCCCTTCGAAACAATTAAATTTCTGAAGAAATTACAGAAAACTTTAAAATTTTTCAAAATACAATGCAAAAATGACAATTAAAAGTCCTTTCGAAACAATTAACTTCTGTTGTACAAGATTTATCTTAATCGGAAACCCAAAAAACTATAAATTTTTATATCTGAGAAATTTCAAAAACACATTTCAAGGGTTTAGTTTTACTATAAAAATATAAATTGAAATTCCCCCAATTAATTTTAAGTAAAAGCATTTAAAATTCTGTTTGGCAAAAGCAATCTAATTCTGATAACAAAAATATTTAAAAATTTCCCTGCATATTTTGTGAACACTCAGTGAATTTACTTGTATGTGCAATAATGCAATGTGCGAAACGCGCAGACCTCGTCGATGCGTACCTAATTGAAACCGCTCTTGTTTGCGCCGCCCCGACCTAAGCGAATCGCTGTTGGCGATGATGTTCTAGTGTGGGGCGCACTATTTCATGCGTTGCGTATCCAATTACAGGATTTCCGCGTGTTGACGGCGTTCGCGCTGCCGCCACGCAATTGATTACAGCCAAACGCTGGCGGTTTTTCGTCCCGTCCGAAAACGTCGACGCCTTTACGCGACGAAACCATCGCTAATGGTTCCAATTCCGTGCCGCGTTACTTATGCGACAGATTTTCAATTCATCACGCCGCTTGTGGTCGGCGGTACCGTGGAGCATCACCTCCAGCCGACGTGGAAGGTGTCGACTTAATTGGAAATGTCGCGCGTTTTTCCTTGTGGGTACATGTACATGTAAGTACATGGAAGAGAGCGCAAGTGAAATCCAGATCTAAGCGTGCGAGAAAATTCTACCTCAAAAGCGCAAAAATGAAGCAAACCAAGAAATAAAATCCTAGTCGAATTTGATTGACGTTTACGAGAAAATGGCCGCAATTATATACCGAGTTTTCGATGATGATACGACAGCTGGTGGAGTCGTATTTCTACCTGGTTCGTCGATAGCCATGGACACGTCGTCCAGTAATTACCTAGCCTTGTTATCAGAGGCGTTCACGTGGGCGCAATTAGTTGACTGGCCGGAAACCAACCGGTCGATGCCGCCGAAATGATCGAAATGGTACTCACCTAAAACAAAGGAAAAAACGGGAATTAGTCATCGTGCAAAAACACGCTGGAGATGTCAACGAGATGGTAATCAACCAGCGGCAATTTGCGGCGGTGCTGATGGATCAGCGTGCAACGCATGCGCGCGTTACTGTTGAATTAACCGTACACGGATTTTTGTGCCGTGCTCGATGGATTTTCACCAGAACCGCTTTTTTCTCTAATCATCATAATCATTAACTAACTGGAAAGTTGCGCCGCGTGCGCTTGTGGAAAGTTGGCGGCATGCATTGACAGCCATTTGTTTAACGATGCAACGGTACCATGGAAAAAATAATAATAGTGATAAAAGACAATGCGATTTTTCTGTGCCTCATTAATTTTCAGCACTGAAATCATGTTTTACTTGAAAAAATTTCCAAGTAAATTTCTTTCCTATCTAAATTGTTGTTTTCAACTGAATGATTTACTGATTTTTCCATGATAACCGTTTGATAAGTTAAAAGCAACAATTATGAAACCAACCTCTTTAATTTTATCCCGCTTTTGCCGAACGTCCGCATCGGAATCCTCTCCATTCATGACGACGGGATAATGATCCGTGAGCGCTGGTGGAACGGTGACGATGGGAGCCTCCTGAACGCTGCCGCCGACCTGGAGCTCCCCGTTGGCAGTCAGCACGCCGACACCGCCTCCCAAGTCCTCGTCGAGCGGATTGACGACCTCGACGCGCGCCGTCGAAGATGAGCGCGCCTTGAAGCCCTCGACGTCGGGCCGCTCGAGCACCTTCAGCCCCATATCCATGTCGATCTTGGCGCGCAGCTTCTCGCGATCGCCGAGCACGTGCGGGTCCAGCTGGCCAGCATGGTCGTGCCGCACGATGGGCACGGCGGCCGAATCGCGCTCAATCTGCGGTGGCGGCGGAATGAGCAGCTCGGGGCCAGCGCGTTTGAACTGGTCGTAGACGCGATAGACGCGGTCGGCGCCACCGCCGCCGAGGCTGCCCGCGGCGCCACCCACGGGCAGGAACTCCGGCAGGAAGAAGAACGTGCCGAAGCAGACGAGCCCAAAGGTGGCGATCACCAGGAGGATGACGTAGCGCTCGCGCGGCCGAAACGACTTGCGCAGCAGCTGCGCCTGCATGCCGCCACCGCCGCCCGCATGTCGTTGGTACGTGGGCAGGATGCTGCTGGACGCCGTCATCACGGGTCCACTACGTCGTTCAACAGAGACCGCTAAACGACCCGGCTGGATTCACGACCGCGCCGGGCACCTCGATGATGACGACAGGATGATGCTCGTGGAGTTCGCGTGCTTGCATCCAGCTGTAAAGAACGACAACATATTAGTCGAACGAAACACAACAACGAAAAAGCAATCTGCACCAGGTGGAGGATTCAACCATTCGTTCGTATTACCTGCGCCCATATGCGATACAATGCAGGTGTATCTGTGTGTGTGTGTATGTGTACGGGAGGCGAAAAACACGATGCGAAGCTATGCACGTTGATACAGAAGCCCTTCTTGTTGCAAATCCGCGAAAAGATGCAATCACTTTCTAATCGACATTCGCACACCGAAATCAACAACGCTCGAACGGCGTCACTCGTTATTCACTTGTTTCTCGATAAACAAGTGTCGCGTTCATTTGTTTCTTCTCGACTTGTTTATGCACGCCGTTTGCGTGCGATCTTCACTTGTTTTCGGCTCGCTGTTGCTGCTCGCAAGGAATCTGATGCCCGTACACAAAATGCCTATCTTCTAACTTCAAGCTTTAGGTGCTACTTCTCGCGGCAGCGTCAACGATGCAAAAGCACCTGGCGGAAAGAAATCGGCAGCGCGAGTCTACTACAAGGCGAAAAACGCAAGCACACGGCGACGAACAGCGGCCCCCGAGATTTGACTCGTACACGAACCGTACACGCGAACGACTGACTTAAAATGACGGCCGAGCGCGGAGAGAGAGACTCGCAGAAAGCAGGCAGCACGCACGCTATATCGCACGGTTCCGGCCGCGCGCCCGTTCGCTCACCTTCGCTGTTGCACCGCTGGCGACGACGGCGACGTCCGTGACAACGAAATAGATACCTGCGCGTCGGTGCCGGCGGTCGGCCGCCTCCACGACATGTCACACACACGGCGGGGCTCACATGCGCGCAAAACGGGGTGCACTAGCGTCATTACTCGCCGCCGAAAATGCAATTCGCGAACGGCCGAGATTCACGACGACGTTCAGGTTCACGGCGACCGGCGGCCATCTTGTGCAACTGCCGTGTGAGATGACGCTCGCGGAATGCTAATCACATTCGCGTTTTGAGCGAAATACATTTGGGAAACTTTCACATAATCGCGTATTCATGAAATAATGAGGTTACAATTGATATTGAAGCGCATTCTTTAGAGATAATAAGCTTTTTACGAAAAAATGTAAAAATTCATTTGGTTGACATACTAGCGCCAGCTATGATCGTAGGTTTGAACCACATGCTATGGCATTACAGGGTTTCCTACCACCAGCAACTATTTTAACAATGGCGCAAATAAATTTGGAAATATAACAAAATCATTAATTTATATGACCAGGGAGCGCATGGAATTAAAAATATTATAGGATTATATCATGTAAAAATAAACAATTCATCCAACATACTAGCGACCTCTAGATTCCAAAAGCTGTGCATGCAAACTGGAAATTCTATGTTAGCAAACATCAAAAAATTAGCAATTAATATTTTCATATTAATTGGTAAATTATTTATTTTTACATACATATATCTCTCTGCGCATTTAGTATGAGATCCTTAATAAATTAGAATAAAATTGTCGTATCAAATTAATGTCTAGGGTCACGAAAAATGATAAAAAAACCTGCATCTAAATTACGCTAATTAACGTATCAATAATATCACAAATACGACAGCCTCATGCTAATATTGTCCTTATCGTCTAGCAATAATTCGTTCACGGAACGAAAGCTTCAACTATTAGCTCTTCGGCTTGAATCGCGACATGTAAAATTCGCAATCGGCACAATACAAGCTCGTGGGGGGCACGGCTTTCTTTCTGCATAAATTACATTTACTCTTATTGTTGTTGCCAGCGTTGCTGGTGGCAGGATTGTTCACCAAAATGGGTGTCACAATGGCTTTGCATTGCTGAACGGGTTGCGATTGTTGAGGCGGCAATTCATCACCTTTTGTACCCGGTTCGAAGCTGACTGACTTCTTCAGCAGTTGTTTATTCTGCTGCTGGAGGTGCACAGCAGCCGACACTGGCACCGGTTGATAAGGCGAATGCTGCTGATAGCAGGGCGCATTTGGGGGCACCCGGTGGACATATTGGGGCTCCACGTGCTGTGGTGGCTGCGCTGGGTGTTGTATTGGCTGGGGTTGATGTTGTAATTGTTGTTGTTGTTGATGTTGTTGATGTTGCAATTGTTGTTGTTGATGATGGTATATGTTGGGCACGCGTTGGTACGGCGGCTGCACCGCCTCCTGGTGCTGCATATCGTGCGCTGCAGGAGGCGGCACGCGCTGGTACGGCCGATACGCGCTCTGCGTCGAAGGCGACGGAGATGGCGCCAGCGCGTGATAATACGGCGATGATGCGGATGGCGTGGGTGACTGGCGTACTTGCTGCATGGAGTACGCACGTGGTGACGATGAGTAGACTTGTTGGTCAGACGTGGTGGTTGGGAGTTGTGGTGATTGGCGTATGGCATATGTGGGTTGGGCGACGCGGTAATACGTTTGGTAGGTTTGCGAGATATTAACAGGAATTGGGGGCCTACCTGGATGGGTCTGGTACGTCGACGATGGCGGCGTGGGTTCATGCATCGAATACGTCGGCTGGTACTGCATCGGCGTGGACGTCGTCGTCGAGTAGGTCGGATATGCCTGATGGTTTGCATAGCCATTAACTGCATGCGTCGTGCCCATACCTGGAGGCGATTGGTAGACCTGGTAATTCGACGTTGGAGCAGCTGGGGAAGATGCAGGGGCGGATGTTAGTTGTGATGCTGGGATGTAATTCGGGTTGTACATGGCACCGTTTTGAATTGGTGTGTAATGTTGGCTGGGCTGCTGCGAGATTTGCGTTTGAACTTGCGACGTTTGCAAATTATGCTGCTGCATATCTCGCGCATTCGCCATGATGTATTCGCGCTCTTCGCGACTGAGACTTGTTTGCATACCTGCAGGACGCATCATGTATTGTCCCTCCACTTTTTCTTGCATCTTCAGTTCGTTGTTCTCCTTGCGCAGCTCGTTCTCGCGCAATGAGATGATTTCCTGGCGAATCGCCTGCGCTTCCGGCTTGTGTATCGCCGTACGCAGGACGCGCTCAAGTATGGGGTTCGGAATGTAGCTGTCGTCCTCCTGGTCGTCGGCGGTGGCGACGAGAATCACCTGATCGCAAAAACTCACCGACTTCTTCTTTTGCAGCCGGTTTCCATTCGCTGATGCCTCTTGCAAAAACTCCGGATGCAGGGTTTTCTGTACATGTGCAGTGAGCATCTCCACCTCTTTGATTTCCTGCTGGATTTGCTCCTGAGGAATCGGCTGCGCGTGCGTCACATCGTCATCTCCGCGTTTCTTCATCGATATGACCGCAGATGAATCGTTGCGGAAGTCGAACTTATCCTGCTCGAAGCGACTCGCGAGATCTTTGACGGATGCAAGACGCGTTTCCGTCCGGATGGGCGGTTGCTCAAAACCCATGACGCGTTGGGTGTTCACTTCATCGACTCCTTCGTGTTTTCTACGCAAAGCTGCTTGTTTCGCCTGCAGCTCTTTCAACCATGTATCGCCGCCATTTTCTTCGACGTGTACAATAGGTTGTCTATCGTTTGTATTCTGCAGGATTTCGAGGCGTTTACTCTGCAGTTGTTGCAGAAGGCCTCCTTGCTTTTCGATACCGAGCTCCACGTCGCTCGGTGGAGGGGGGAACTCCTCGCTGGCTTGACGTGAATGTAGGGCTGAAGCTGGAGGACTCGGATATGGAGGCAGTTCTAAAAGTGGGGCAGGCACCGGGAGGCAGTCCACCTCGTCGACGCCGCTGTCCTGCCCACTACTTCCACCACTACCAGTAATCTCACCCGGTGCAATGGGCGTCATCATCGAAGACGTCGTGGACGGCGTCATCATCGAAGACGTGATGGACGTCGTCATCATGGGGGTGACCTCCTTGATGGGGCTCTGCTCCTGGTGGACATCAGCATGTATAACGACAGTTTGATGCGGCTGATATGGACTCAACGAGGCGCGATCGAAATTATGATAGATGTTTTCCTCCTGTTTGATTTTCAGGTGTATTTCATCATCGTAAGTCGCCATTTTTGAAAGTTGCGACGTGGTGCGCAACGGTGGAGGTGGTGGGACTTTTGCGACGGTGAGGACTTTACCAGCGCTACCATGGAAGCTCTTTCGCATGAGTCGGCTGCGCTCCAGGTTGGGATTGGTGCAATTTGCACCGGATGCATTACAGGCGTTTCCGGAGAACTCCAAGTGACCTTCACTCAGATACCCGGACATGGAGGGCGTCATCTCGCGCACGCCGATGGTGCTGTCGTCGACGGACTGCGTCAGAGGTGGTGCTGGAGGTTTCGCATCACCAGCTCCTTCGGTGAGGTCCGGCATACTTCGGTTTTTCCGCCGGATAAGCCCACCCATGAGTAATTTCCTGCGGATTTTATGTTGCTTCTTCGAGTTTTTATCTTTCTCCTTGGATGCCTCCTCCTTATCCTTCGACTTCGACTCCTTCTCCGGCTTCTCGGGAACCAGAGTGAAGTCTTTACTCTGCAATTTGTTGCGATCCTCGCTACGAGAGCGTTTTTCCTTCAACTTCGTCGCTTCTTTATCACGACGTCCACGTGAAAATAGGCCACGTGACTCCCGCTCCTTGGGTTTGTCATAAATCATATACTCAGCGTCCTCGATGGCTACAGGCGTCATTTTACGACCGTTCTTTTTCGGAAGGGTCGCGTAAATTTCAATGTTCTTACCGGCCTTCTCCGTGGAGCTCGACGCTGGGACGATGTCCAGCAGCTCCTTGCTATTCTGCCGCGACATTTTGTCTCGAGAATTCTGCCGCGAATGTCTCCCGCCACTCCCGCTGCTACCTTCACGTGTATGCCGGATTTCTACCGGTGCTTGCGCCTCCTTCGGCGGATTCTGCCCCTGCGTCATCCTCCGGTGCAGGCTACGTGCACGCATGATGCATGTATTGTGCTTCATGCGCGCTAGAGTCAGCGTTTGCGGATTATTATACGGGGCGTTCATGGCAGCACGCGCCTTGGTGGCTGCCGCATTACATAACGCAAGCGCAAGGACCAAATCGTGCTCGTCTTCGAGCTGGCGTGACTTGGTGAGGAGGCGATCGGCCTCGTCGCAGAGCGCGTCGCAATTCAGCATGACACCTCCGACAGCCGACGGCGGAGGTGTCGAATTGTAGTCTTCGGGGATTTTCGCCAAGTGCCCCATCTTCATGAGGTGCTGCATGGTGCTCATCGTCGAGCTGTCATTCGACGACAACGAATAGGAATCATACCCAGCGTCGTAGACGCCGCTACCTGCTGAAGAGGAGTCCGACTTACCGCGTGTCGGGCTACCTGGGGGCATCTTCCCGACGAGGTAGAGGTACGGGTTCTCCATGGTAGTCGACGACGCGGAGGAGGCGCTGTTGCGGTCGCCACTCCAATTACCTGAATCGCGTCTTCGCGGAACGTTCAAATGCTCCGGGATATTTATCCCGTCCATAGTCGTCGACGTCGACGACCCGTTGCTTAACGTCCGATGAACCGGCTTACGATCGTAGATGTTATCCTGGATGACGCTCAAATTTTGGTACTCATTGTAGCCACCTGGGGGACCTGGGGGACCTGTATTACCGTTCAACGCCCGTGGAAGGGGCGGCTTACCATCGGGATTCGGGGTAATCGCCCGACGAAGCGCGTTGGTCATTTGCGGCTTCTCCGGACTTGGAGTTACCGACCTGCGAAGCGTTTTCTTCTCGTAGAAGGCCGTCACAGCTTTCGGGGCGTTTTCCGTACAAACGGGACTTCCTCCAGGTACGGCATACAACAGCAGGAGAGGTTGGTAGCGTCCCCGTCGACATTTCTCCACCACCTGGTCCCAACGTGGTCCCACTTCGCGTACGGTGGCGTCATCGAAGTAGATCCATACACGAAGCTTTGTATGGAAGAAAAACGTGGAGTAATGTTTACCATAGTAAGTGACGACTCCGACGAGGTTGTGAGCGGTGAGATCCGCCCAACGGTTGTCCACCACGCTGTAGAAGACGTCCGCCAGCCGTAGAGTCGTCCCCACCGTGGCGAAGACGTCCATGATGTGCTCTAACGTGGGCCGCTCCGTGTCCCAGACGATGCCGATCGAGACAATCTCCGGGCGGTTCATCAACGACCGTCTGATGTGTATTTGCGCACCGCATGTACTCTAATTACAAAAACAACAAAGCAATTAAGTCAACTTAACCACAAAAAGCCACCCAGAAAACTTACGGGACAATCTCGGATGTCACCCATGTTACCAGCTTTTTTCAACAGCATCCCGAACGAATCCTGAATGCCGATATTCTGGTTCGAAACACTCGCACGAACTTGGGTCGTCAACGCAGATGCAGACACATAATGAACCATCTAAGCAAAAATGCAATTTCATAAGTAAAGAAATAAGTTATGCAACCAAAGATTCATGTATCACATCTACACGGGGCTCACCTGGGTGAACGAGAGCGGCTCCGAGGAGGCGCCGCACGCTTCGCAGATGCTTTGCTCGACCAAAGTCATCGCGAACTTCTGGTGCGGGATGCAGTGGCGCGCGCTGCACATGTCCTCGGACTCGCCGTGCGCGATGTGCATGTGGATGCGCAGCAGCATGTTCTCGAAGCATTCGGCCGCGTCGTCCATGAAGCCCAGCTGGAAGCGCTGCTGGTCGAAGAAGCTTTCGGCGAGCGCGCGTCGCAGCGCGTCCGGAGGCAGCGCCGTCTCATTGCTGAATTGCAGCTGCGCGAATAACTCCTGCAAGGAACGAAATTAGTCATGATTTGCTGTTACCTTGTAATGTTGTAATTGCAGCCAGGAGAGCGAGCGAAGAATGAAAGAGACTGATTGCAATGAATGAACGGAATGATTAGCATTCTGATGTTGAGGTAAACAACTATTACTTCCAACAATTAATTCCATTCACGCTTGTAATCACCACTACACTATTTGTATTGTTTTTTTCTGCACTGATTGGAATTCTGTTATCACACGAATAAACGACAGTTGAACTGATTTCTAACCTAATTGTCGTTTGGTTTTCTGATTTGATGAATCATGTATATCAAAGATATCTCAAATGTTGATATAAAATTCACAAATCTCATGGATTATTGACTAATTGATTAATTAGCTATCAATTTTATCATTTTATTTAATTATTTTAATAATTTTATTAAAATTTGTGAATTTTCAGATTCAGACACCATGCGACATCTATCGGAGGGTGACTGAAACGCTATTCATAGATAACTCAAATAACAAAATTCAATTCTTGAATAGAAAATCAAGAATTATATGGATAAATTACTTCGATGTAGTGTAATAAATATGCAATAAAGCACACAACAACAACATTAACATTTACCATTGTCTGTTAGCCATGAATTCCTGCATTATGAAGTAATCGACCAGAGAAGAAACAATTTTTCATCAATAATCTCTGTTCGAACTAATGTTAAACATCATTTGATGTGTGATTCTATCTCTCACATATTGAACACAGCGAATAAAGTACAAGGATGAGCAAATGCATAAAATAGTTCGAATGCTTTGTATTGGATTGAGTTGAGTCACCTTGAACGTAAAACCAACTTACGAAATGTCAGATTTCTTGCGAGAGAGCAAACAAAAGCAGCAGACTTTCATTCCACGAAATCCAAAGCGGATATATTTTCGGCATTAATCATAGCTTCCCAGAAATCTGAGGCTTTCCCATCTTCATCATGACGTTTTTTCAAAATGGTGCACACCTTAATTTGAGATTAAATAGTTGAATAAATGTCAAATGAGAAAACTAACTAATGCAGGAGTTGTGCAAGCACTTATGAACCAGATCACAAGAGTGCGAATGACTTTTCTTTGTTCGGACGCTAAATTATATTACGGCGCGCACATTTCTTAATCGTTTTACGACCAGCGTCCACAATTTTGCGCGGCGCGTTCTAGATTTGCATCTATGATGCTGGAGCATGGCACAAAAGCACACCCACAAGTCACGAGCGGCGCCCGCGTCGCCCCGCTCGCCCTCGCAGCCCGCGAATAAACGATTCGCGAAGAAAGCAACAACGAGTTCTTTGTTTTCTGCGTTGGCTTCATTGCACCGATTGCGTTCCAATTTTCAATTTCGTTTTTTTGCGCGAAACGAGTTGCATTTGGAGAGTGCAAGTGGCGACACCTGGCGACCCCATTTATGTTTACTCACACGAAATCCCCGACAAAGTTGCTGATCCTTCAATCCAGCTAGTTCCAAACGGTCATCGAAATTATAACCCTCTGACGATGACGATTGCACCTCTGTGTTCTCGTTAGTTTTGTCAACGATTGCAACATCCACATCATGTCCAGTTGGGATCTGCTTGGAAGTGTTGTGCTGGTGCAGCTGTGCAACTTTAGCGATCTTCACCGGAGCGCTCGTCGTGGACGTGGTGCACGTCGTCGCCGGCGTCGTCGGTGTCGTCGGTTTGCGGTACCGGAACTTGTTTATCATTTTCTAATCGTTCTCGCTTCCGTTTCAGCCCCAAACCGCATGGCACCTGCACTCAACCTGCACGCGCGATGGTTAAAACGAGTCCCGAATGATGATGATGCGGCACATGTGAGAAAATGGCGGACGAATAAACAACCCGGGAGAAACAAAAGAACGCGACGCCTCGACAAACAAATGAAATGCTCGATTGGAGACGTTTGCAATGGACGCCAAACGCACGACTGAAAGTAGCGAACGCAAGAGGCAACTCGAGGCGCGCTGCTCTCTCAGGTAGAGGCAAAGCAACAACAAAGACGTACCTGGTGCACGCTGGTGGGTGCACGCGAGACAGACGGCTGTGGGGCCGCCAACAAACCACGGCTGTAAATCCATCGAGAGAACGGTGTGCTTAGAGCTTGCACACGTTGCACACATTTTCGGACTGCACCAACAACTGACTCATTGCCTCGTTTGGTTATTTCACTCGAACGAAGATAATGCCACAACGAAAATGCAGAGAAACATGAAACACGGGTAAGTTTGTGCGAACATGACGCCAATCAAACAACGAAATTTGTTTTGTTACCATGGCAACACCAGTCCATATAATGAACATCCAAACAATTGGAAAAACAAATGAACGCGACCAATGCATCATATTAATATTTCCAATTTCAGGTGATTCTAATTTCCAATTGAAGAGCGTTTGGATTGAGGAGCTTGAAAATGGTACGGAGGGCCCCATGATGCATCTACCTGCCCGTACCTGTACACCATTTGGTGTTCTCTTTCCACCACATGCGTTGCATTGTCAGGCACGACCGACAGGTATTTCCTTTATGGCCCTTTTTACGACGAGAAATTCGTTTGTTGTGTAGTTTTCGGAGGGAAAATCGAACCGATGTGACGCTTCAGTGAACGCAGTGTGCACCTAAAGCACAGATGCGTTTTGAAAGTGTTTGCTTCGTCATTTTCGACGAATGTTTGAAAAATTTTAATGTCTAACGTAGGCAATCAATCATAAAAGACTAGAAGATGATGAATTTTAAAAACTAAAAATGCTCAATGAATGAAATTATTTATGCAGAAATAGATCGATTCCGCCCATATAAATGAAATAACATAAAATTATGGAAAGTGACATGGAATTATCTACGATATTGCATGTCCTTACACGCTAGCCTACAATTTGCGGAGGTGTTGCACACGTTCTTATGCAATTTGCCAGCGAATTTGTAACGGAAATCGATTCCGGAGCAAATCTCCTTAACCAGCAGCCACCACATGGCTAGTTTATTGCTATTACCATCGTTACTCATAATTCATACTGATTGTAATACGTTAGTAATACGAAAGAAAGCGTTTGTTATCAGTTTCAATAAGTGAAATCATTGATAGTTATACCGTGTGGGCTTTGCTATTGCTAATTGTCACTACTACTACTAATAGAATCCAATTTCATATGCTAAATATGCTAATTATGCTAATTTTTAGATTTATCACCAAATGGCGGACTTCAACGGAAATGCGAAACAAATCAAGTACGAATTTCGACCGGAAGAATGTGACATCTTTATGGAAGCACTCTGGACACTCGACGAATGAAGAGACGCCATAAATTACGTCGAAGATGGGACAACGACTAAATGGGAATTGTCAAAATATCAATTTCCATTTGGAGAGTTTCTCGAAAACGAAAATGGTTGTCGACATTTTTTGCTGGCGCCAGCATCAACGTTACAACATGGCCCTTTTTTAGTCAGATAATGTGGGCAATAATTACTCAACTCTATTGCTCTCTTGTGGGTTGTCACAATTTGAGAAATCAACTCTTTTTTTTAAATATGAATTTAATATTCATAGACAAATGTATAGTAAAAAATCACGGTAAATTCAATTATATAAGACAAACGAGGAGAGAAAAACGAACGGGGAATTAAATACGAGTCTAATGTTGCTAACGGTTACTCGCTATTAAGTGATTCACGCACAATTCTACGTTCTTTGTTGCTTTTTGTAATGAAGTCAATGAGTTCTTATCGTCAATGAGTTTGCTTCGTTGTTGAATGTTATTATTTCAGTTCAATCCTCGTTTTTTTCTTTGATTATTGTAGATTTGTGTCTCATGTGAATGAGGTTTGATTGTAACATATATTTATTCAAATTTTCTAAGAATTAATCTAATGATCAAGTTTTTCAATAGTAATTTTGCCAAAATTCATATTCATGGAACACCAATTATTTCAAAAAATTTTGTGTAATTTTGAAATGTTGCAATGAAAAGTGAATTTGTGAAAATTGAAACGAAACAATTTGAAATTATGGAAACACGAGAAATTTGCTGCAGTTTCCTTTCAATTCTTCACGAATCTATTATTAACCAACAATTATTTTCCAGTTTGCAGCGCAATGCTCGGTGCATGGCGCAACAATAAACAATTCGGTTTCGATTTTGCGTCCCGAGATGATTGATGTTGTCAGCGTGCCATGTTAGTTATTTGTAGTTTTCTTACGCAAACTCATTGCAACATTATTGTACTCTATCCATAATCATTCATTCAAACAAAACTTCAAGTTCTTCAACTCTCGTTTGTACGATGTCTAAAACTTCATTTTTGTTCTAGAATATTCATTTTTGGAAATTTGAGGGGCAAATTTCGAGTGTGGATTCAAGATTGAAGAACAGATGTGGCAGGTGCAACGATTTCGGATTTCGGGATGGTTCCTGAGTGTGCCAGACGTGTGCCCAACGGAAAAAAAGCAACAGTTGTCTACCAGATGCACTTGTAAAGTGACTTAAGTCTCATGATGCACTTGCAACGTGTCTTAAGTTAAGCAATTGGGCACCTGCCCCTATTCAACGATTTTTTAATCAAAGCGCCCAAGAATAATCGCATTAATTACTGATTTTTGCAGATGGAAGTTGATTGGATCGTTTTTGAGTGGTGTAAGCGATGAAATTGATTGGAGGCACTTACTTTTAATGCGCAGAAGATGCAGGATTCAGCCATGCACGCATGTCCGGAAAGGTCTCGAAAACTTCGACGAAAGATGTCCAAATGCCATAAAACCTGCAACAAAATTTTTCAAATTAGAAATCAAAAATAAGCAATAATTGCAAAAAATGCCAAAAAAGAAAATGTCATTTAGATGACTGATTCAGAAAATCAGTAATTTATAAAATGTAATTTAGAAATTTTCATTTGAAATTCAGAAAACATGTAATTCAGATTTCACTGAATTGATTTAAGAAGTATTTTTAAACAGAGCGATAATTAATGACAATATTTTGATATTGTCTACAACATTTAACAAAAAGCGGCATTAATTTGATTTGTATTTGAATTTGCTTAACAACAATTCATTAATCTGTAATACTTTTGTATATTTTAAATTCCTATTGGAAAAAATCAAGCCAATTATTTATCAAAGGTGATGAAGTAATTACATTACATTAAAATGCTTCTCTATGCAACAACGAAACAGATGATTTCCAGGTTTGCGTTCGTAAATTTGTAAATTTAGAACAACCTAATGTAAATATTTATGTGCAAATCAATGCCGTGCAGATGCATGCATTTAATTATGTTACACGCCACATAAAGTTATCGTTTTATAGGATAATTTACGTTGTAAATCAGGTGATTCAAAAATGCAATTTCTAATTTGAAAGATAAGTTTGAAAAGTTACATATAAAAATATTTTGTAAGCACAAATTTAATGGTAAATCATGAAAATGAAATTGCTGGCGAATCTTTTCAATTTAAGAACTAAAATCACTTAAGTCTAATTGAAAAACGTTGTTGGTGTAAATGTAATTAAACAACAATCAACGAAATGAAGTAAACAATCAAAAATATCCGCTGTTGTTGTCCAATTACATGCTGCAACAAACGAATTGAAAAAGTCTACGAAAATGGCAGCAGAATTTCACCGCGATTTTTGAGTTCAGCAGAGAAACAGACAGAGAGTAAAAGGTTAAAGGCACTCCTTAAGCCTCATTCGGCCAACAACAGCAACTTGCAACAACTCGCAATCAGCTACAACAACCACGGCCAGGAAAAAGCAACGTATCACGTCGTCGCTGACTCCGGCATCTCGCTCGCACCAGCGAATGTTACTCAACTCGACGTGATTGTCTTAAGTCATGATGGCGGACACTAGAAGGAGGAAGACAACACCAAAACGACCAACGAAGATAGAGCTAAGGCGGCTCTTTAAACAGCAAGCAACGAGCATCGAACAACGGTAAAATATGTTTATTTCTAATCATCAATCAAACTAGCAACAAAGGGGCCGCGGTGGCCCAACGTCTAGAGCGTTCTGGTCCTAGTTCGCTTGGTCACCCGGTCGCGGGTTCGAATCCTGCTCTAGTCAAAATGGCTAGCCATGGATGTGTGTTATATGTCCGGATTTGAGATCAGAAATTGGTTGTGAACTGCGAATGCCCTCGGGGTGACATGCAGTATAATTGACTTAAAAAAAAAAAAAAAAAACAAACTAGCAACAATTTAATGTTTGTACCTTGCAAATGGGATAAAGGGCGCGTGCCCGTTGAATCCGCCCTTTTGTCATGGTTGCAGGACTACAGAAGGTATTAATCCAAAATCGAAATTCACTTGAATCACATTTTTGTATTTCTTCCAGAAGTTTCACTCAAAAACACCAATGAGGATGTCGTTTTGATGGTTCTAATGGTTTTAAGTCGTCGTTTTGATGGGTTTTCGTTGGTTGTTGGGTCACATGGATAAGAACCGTGCATGGAAGCGCTATCGACGTCGTCGTCGAGGAAAACACTCGCAGACTGATCACACACAATGCGAACACAGGTGAACGAGCCGCCAACCGAAGCAACAAAGCCTACTCTGGACGAAGCGGCTTAAGTCGCTTGCGCGCGCGAGGCAACAAAATGGACGCTGGCCGGGTAATGAGATGCCCTCGGGAAGAAGGAGGAGGGAAACGTTTAAGCCAAGAGATTATACAAGTTTTTGTGCGGTGTCAGATGAGATTAGTTCATGGAAATGTCTTAAGAGCACTAATTGGCTTCATTTTCACCAGGGAAATTATTTAATTAACTGCAATAGAGTAATTGTTATGCAGAATTTTGATTGTACAACTTTCTGAAATCAGATGAGTTCAAAAATATATTTTCCACATTGTACGAAATGAAAAATTTCAATGTTCAACTGAAAATATTGTTTTCGACTAATTTTTTTTTGAAAGATTAGGGTTCATCATAACTTGTTACTGGCTTGATACTGGGTTTATAATGAAATTAATTTAATGATCAAATTAAAATTTAACCTTTGATTGTCAAATTTTTTGTTCGACTAACCTCACAGGGTTGAAAATTTTAGTCGAACAACAATATACCATACAAAAACTATTTCAAGAAAGTATTTACTGTCAAAAACAACTATTTGGTTATCATTAAATGATAAAACAAAGCAAAAATCTTGCACCATTTGAAAATGGTGTCCAAAAACCAAAACTGTAACATAATGAAATAATGAAATGATTTAATTAGTACCTCTTCATCAAATTGCGCGGACCGGAAGTGAGCACGTCGGGAGGGTGAGAAACTCTTGGCGATGGTCCCCAAGAAACAGAGGAAGACAAGTGCACAGCACTTTGCATTTGAATCGCCAAGTTCACACGATCGTTGGAAATTTATGGTGGATGTGGAGGAAGACGTCGAAGACCACGGAACGGAAATAATGGGAATTGTGACGTCGAGCGGAACCGGAGATGCGCGTGTAACGTACGAAATTAAGTTGGGTCGAATTAAATCGAAACGGACAAAAGAACTTCTCGAATTGTCGAAACGGCGTCCATGGAGGTTTCACCTTCAGCGCGCTGTAGAGGGCGTCACTGCATGGACTTAAGTCAACTCGTGATCCTAGCGTTAAGTTAAGCCGGTTTAAATGTTGCCGTGGAGACTTTTAAATCGTCGGTCGAGAGAAACGAGTTTTGGAGCGCTTTGGAGAAGCTGTGAGCGGGAAACAAACCGGTTTGTCGACCACTTGGGTTTTACTATGCAGCAAGGAGATAAATTGTACTACTACGTTCGCGTACTACATAATTCCACAGCATCCAGCATCCAGCGCGACGCGAACAAATTTCTGGCGGGAGATCTTCAACTATGGACAGGACAACTGTCACCTTCAATAGGCAATAATTCGTTGGCTATGAATACGTGATAATTTTGAATTGACATGGGTATAGAGAAACCATCTGGGTTCAAGATGTCGTTGAGAGAAGTCAGTTATCATTTGTAGTTTAGGAGTTATAGGCAAAAAAGAATTTCTTATCGGTTTTTTCGTCCCTATTCTAAAAATAGCAACCATAAAAGATTTTTTGTCAAAATACAAAATTTGCCAACATCTCAAACAAAGAAAACAATAAAAGGACTTCTCAAAATAACAATAAACCATCATCCAGACGCTCAAAGCGATTGTCCCAATCTCATTATTATATTTCCCCGAAGATTGCCGTCACGAGTCGTGTTTGTTTCCAATCCGTGCAGCTGAAAGACAGCCGAGTAAGTAGATAACAACAAGCAAGCCAACGAAAAGACTGTAACAAACGCGACCCGAAGAGATGAGCGCAGGGTTCAGGGCCATTCGGGACAAGATGGCGGGAAATAATCACTATAGCCGCACGAAGAAGAAGTTTTTCGTCACTTTACGAGCGCCCATCATAATATATCAGACATTATCACGTTTCCTATCAAAAAGGGCTCTTACAAAGCGCAATTACAGCGACAATCAGATTTGAAGAATAAAACATGACAATTTGAAATCAGAAAACAATGTGATTTAATTGTTCACGACAATTCAAGGCTGAAGGTAATTAGTACTTAAAGGGCTTTGATTGTCCACTCAACGGACGGCGACGAACGTATAAAATCAACGAAGCATGACAATTCAGACAATTAACGTACAAAAACTAAAGAAGTATAAAAGAATTGTAGAAAATATAAGTGCAAGTAATGTCTAACGTAGGCAACCCATCGCGCTCATCCGTATGATCAGTAGCAGACAACAAAATCTCAAAATAGAATTATTCTTCTTCGAAATTTCGTCCTACAGCTCATTAGTAAGTAAATTTGATCAGGACACCACGCCCTATGGCTCGAGTCCACGTTAAATGTTGAAACAAGATAAGAACAAAGCGTATTGTTTGGTGATTCAATAAACCTCCGGGGTTTTGCGCATTAAAATGCATAAAAGTGCGTCCACATATGGCATTAAATAATAAATAAAGCCGTATGTGCTCGAGTGGACGCGTACGGTCGGTCTTTACGAGTGGTGCGCACATAAATTTGTGCGCGAACCGGTTTCGCGGTTCGGGCACGTTCTCTTCGCAGCACGCGCCACATGGACACTCGAAAAGAAGTCTGAAGTAGGAAAGTAAACGTCGAGCAAAGCAGAACAAAAGCCTAGACGTGTGCGGCTGCAGGAGCTACGCAGCAGACTTAAGTAGATGCTGAGGCGCAGGCGCAGGATGAAGAAAGATGCCTTCGATGGACACGTGCGCGCAGCGTCTTAACTGCTGGAGTCGTCGAAGATGTTGATGATGATGATGGTCTAACTGTGATTCGGTCGTTTGATGCTACTCCCAACGCATTTGATGTGATGTCATAAATTCAATCATCAAAAATTACGATTTTCTAAAAAAAATCAAGTTTATACTTTGTATAAGATGAAATTTCCGAGTAGATTCATGAAAAATCGCGATTTCATGAACCAGTCGCCATTTTGTCATCCAAGTGGATGTACTCTTGGTTGCCTACATGTCAATAACGATAATTTGACATTTGATAAATGACAAATTGTAAAATTTTCATGAAACTGACGCTTTTGCTCATATACCATTTGTTTGCGACTTCCATGGACGCAAAACATCACCACAAGGAAACGACGCATACGTCGCATGTGTGTTGTGACCCGGAGCCGGACGGCATCGCCGGAGTGGTCGCACGCATCCCGCAGGAGCAGCACCAGGTCCAGGTGCAACTATGCACGGCGATGCAGAGTGCGCGCGCTGCCATTTTGGAGACGCGCACACAATTGGAGTGGTTTTACGAGCAGGTGAAGGCGTCCATCGATGGAGGCCCGGAAAGATGCCACGAATGGTGTGATTCTTTGGAGAGCGTCCACGAGGTGCTCGTCTCACCGTTCCACTACGAACGATGCGAGATGGCGCCGCTGGTGGGCAACCTGGGGCGCACGCGTCAGACCCTGGAGGACCTGGAGCACACCGCCAAGGAGACGAGTCGCTACTGTGCGACTATACGCGGTTTCGACTGCGCGACGACGACGCACAACCTCCAGAGGACGCTGGACGTGGTGCACGCGTCGGTGATGCTCCAAAGAAGACGCATCGAGAGGAAGTCACATGAGTGTGCTCGTAAACTCCTGGTGGATGGATTGGAGCAGTACGATCGTGTCGGGGATCACTGGAGGAGATGCACCGATTCAGTATGCAAGAAATAAACGATTGATCGGATTTCCTTCTTGTTGATTTCAACCAACACCCAATTTCCGTTTTGTTGCACATTGAACAAAATGGCGGCTGAAAAAATGACTTCGTTAGAAATGTGCAATAAGTTGCGTAGCTAACCTCCAAAATAAAAAACCAGACGTAGATCCCGGAGATAATCCATCATAAGACGGCTCGTGCAGTGCAAGATCACACTAATTAGTCTTCCGTTCGGCTTGCATCATCCAATATTTACACATGATGTGTGTGCCTCGAGACGGGATGTTGACCATTCGGATTTCCACGACACGGATGCACTTGCACGGAAGAACTACGCCGATGAAAAAGCGATTGAAAGAAAACTCGGTGCTGCTTGAACGAGCAGCTCCAGAAAACGACACGACGACGTCGACGACGAATCAACTCAACGCGGGGAGCGAATTGCACCTTGCATTGCTTCACTGTGCATGGTGCAACGAAGGGGAGCAAAAACGAATGAAAGGATGTGCACGTTGCACACGAATGCTTCGAACTCGTTTCAATGCAATGCATCACTTCACATACTTCACATCAAAAACTAAATGGCTGATATCATGGACAAATTTCATAGATGAACTGTGACACGTCCAGTGCGATGGTAGCGACCCCAGTGGTCGATGCATTAGACATTTTTTTCAGGGTGGGTATTGCTAGTTGCCTATAGTGTCAAAGGTAATAAGGGATTTTACATGTAAAATGCTCCCTATAAGAAGGTTTCTGTTCCGGAGGTCGTTGCTTTGCGTGTTGAATCACCACCGCAAGCAATCGTACTAATATGCTCATGTCCGTGCGCGCGCCGTATATTCGCTACGATTTTTGTGGGAAAAAGGCAGCCGAGCGTGGCAGAGCACCACGGCCATTTCCATATCATATAAACCGTCTTGGGAGACGGGCGAAAAGTGTGTGAACGGCAAGCGGCAAGCCATTCATTCATTTTGCGGAGAGCGTCGTCGAGGAGTGAGTGGCACCAGGTGATAGATATGTGGAGCATTTGCATGCGCATCCGAGTTGAGTTGGAGAAGATGGCCGACACCGACTACGTCGACGAGGAGAGGAAGAAGACGAGGAGGAAGAAGTTCTTCTCCTGGGAACCTTCCAACTTCCCGCGATTGTAATGTGAACTTAACTCAATTGGCTGTATACAATGTGCCCCATTCAAATCCGATGCAATTTTCTACAGGTAATCCTAAAATCTGACAGTACAATCAACAATATGGCGGATAATTTAACTGAGGTGATACTCAAAATCACATTTTTAATATGTAATTCTAATTTTTACCCTTTTAGCTTACAAATGCGGAGTTGGACACACTGTATATTGTATTGTTGGCTGCAGGAGGAATAAAAATGGTAGCAAACGACGAGCAGTAATCGCCCGGCCGAATGTAAGCACCGGAACAATCAGCGGATATGATCTAATTGTAAGAGAACACTCTACGGAGTTTTGAATTCGAATTAAAAGTGAGCCTCACGTCATTACGCCATTACGAACGAATATATCAACTGATTCACAATCGGCTTTCGTGTAATTAATCGACTGGATTCAACAAATGATTGCAATTACGTGAACTTGCAGGTCAGCAACAAGTGAAGGTCGAGGGTTTCGAATGGGCGTCAATCACGAAGCGGCAAAACATTGAATTGCAATTACATCTTCAGCTGAAGGCCATTGGAAAATCGCGCCAAGAAGCTTCTGATTGTCACGACTTCAAAGAACAACTCAGAAATGATATGCGAGTTGGTGCAATCAAAGTTGCCTATAGTACGATTGTCACTATCTCAAAATTTCGTCATTTGGTTTTCTATTCGTGAAGTTTTCAACGTTTCTTCGCGTTGCGTGCGCGTATGCGTGCTAATGCGGTTATAATCCATCGGAATGCCAATGCCAAACCCATATTATACCGCTGTCTTCGCATGTCTCTCCAATGCCAGACATAATTATACGCGCAGCATCATTGAATGCAACGCACAAATTCACACCCTGGGCTACAAATCTCCAACGATATAATTAATGAACTTCAGAGTTGGGAAATGCAAAAATTGGTTCTTCATCGTTGGCGGCCATTTTGTGCACCGTGTACACGGTAGCAAGCAATTGCTGGAAGCACATCACACACGAAGATGATGTCGTGCAATCACCATGGGATGATTCGATCGGCAATCGTGAACATCAACACCAGCGAAAACAAGCAACACTCAAGAAGTTGCAGCGTGATTGCAGCGTTCATGCACATGAATATGAAACGGGAGCAAAACGAGCGTGTGGAAGGATGCAATCATATCATAGAGATGCAACGTACCTTTGCTGGACGGGCGTTTTCTATATGCTACGCATTCCATCCGACTGGAAATTACACCGGAATGCACTCAAGAACCACGTCACGCCAAGAAACAAACACAAGAACTACAGCAAGAAATGAAATCATAACCAACATCATCACTACAAACATTAAATGCAACGATGTGACGTATGAAGAGTCACCATGGTGACCGGGTTGAAAATCAACAAGTATTATTGGTTGTCTATATTATGCAATTATTGATTTTGCCATTTTAGGTAATTCACGACCTGGAGGAAACCAGCCATGGAGGAGCAATATGCAAATGATGAGAAGCGCCAAATAAAGTATGCCGCGGCTTGTGTAAAGTCGTACATGTCAAGAGTGCGCGTCCTCGATGCCGGGGCACTCGACTCTTTCCTACACATTTTTCGTGGTGTGTAAACGCTACTTCTTTGGTGTTACCATCGGTTATTCAACTCGACGATGGCGTCGTCATCGCGTACGCGTACGCTCGGCCAGCGTGTGTGCCACTTTCAAGATTGGCATTGATGCTTTTCGGCGTGGACGACCTCTTCGAGTGTCCCCGAAAACGCGCTCGCAGCGGCAAAGAAACCGATTTGCATATGTATAAACTGGCACCTACCTGGACCGCACTGTTGAGGAAGCAGTTATTCTGGCCGGGGGCGTTCAGCAGGCCTTTCGTGCTCGTGTAGATCATGGAGTCCCTCGACAGCGACGTGTTGAGCACCTGGGGCACTCCGCCTGGGGGCATGATGTGCGCTGACGGCGACGTCCCACCTCCAACCAATTTGATCGACATTCTGCGTATGAGATGACTTCCAGATGTTTACAGCATGCGTTCTTCAACATCTACATGAGCGATCATCACCTACAAGAAAACAATTGACGTAACATACATTGTTGTTGATATTTGACGTATGCAACCCCCAATTCATCAGGGTGTGGTGGAAATTGCATAATGTATACATATAATACTGTTTATATTCTTGTAATTGCCCACCCAGGATATAACCAAAGAAATGTAAGTATCTACGCATCGTTTACCTAAACACACCCTAATTGCAACTCACTTTGTAGGTACAACCCAATAGAGTGTAATTGGAAAATCATTGCTTTGATGTGCAAAACTTCAAGCGGCCATTTTGCCAAGAAGCTGCATGCTATTAGATGATTTTTGCAATGCAATGTGCAATGATTGGAAGGCAATGAAGTTGATTATCGAGGCGTACTCGCTGATAATGCTAATGATATGGTTTGATCTTGGGAGTTGCTGGAATCATGCGAGTGGATTAAACAGGCAATCAAATCATGGTTCTGCATAGCAATCAACGAGAGCGGTGTCAGTTTCGCATGGAATTCACACGAACCGGTTTCATCTATCTACACGAGAAGATTGATTGAATATTGAGTGATCAGAAGACAATTTGGTACACAATTCCAAAATTTCATAACCTAATTGACTGAATTTCAAGCAAATCAAAGAACAACAAAATTCGAGAATCTGGATGTAAGATGCTTTCATTGTTGACGAATTGCTTATTATTCGTTTCGTTTCCTACATGTTTTCACATTGTTTGTGATTCCCATTCGATTGCATTTCGCCTGCCTGGGAACAATTTCTGGTACAAATTGTAATTAATCGTAGACAATTAGTGACACGCCATTCACTTCTTCAAAAATCCAATGTATTTTGCATTGCATGTTGCAGACATCACCTCAAATGAAGTGGCTTTCGTCCGAGGAGATGATGGCTGCAGTTTTACAGCCGGGACACCAGTCAGAAGCAATTAGAGGAGTGAATTGCTGCTGCCGTTTATTCGATGCGCCATTCAAGTGAAACAAAGGCCTATTCAGTGCGCCCAGCACGTACCCAACGAAGAAAAGCACTCCCCAGTGGAAGACGGGAAGAACCGACCAAACAGGTAGACTCGTTGTGTGTTTACGATTTGAACACCTGCGGGCTGGACACAAAGGGCGTAGTGCACGCTTCTCGTTGGCTTGTTCAGCTGGTAATGCTCAAGAAGTTTAATTATTTTCATGTTCAAGTTTGGAGCAGGTGATCATAAGATGTCGAGTGCATATGTGGTTGCCAACCATTTCCAAAAATATTTTATCATGAAATTTTATGAGAATCAATAAATCTTTCGTTCGAAATGTGTTTCACACATAAAACTCATAAAAATCTTCAGTGTGCTTTCCGTTAAAACGCAAGGAATGAAAAATTTATGATAAGTGTTTTGACGTTTTCAAGTTGAACCCTTGAAAACAAAATGCGTTCCTTGATACGAAATCAACAAACACAAAAGCTTCATTATTTGGATCACTTACACTTCATTGGAGGCGAAATCAATGCCAACATTCACACAGCTTGTGGGAGAACGCTCCGATTTCGAATCAGAAACGCGCGCCCATTCTTTATTGTTATCAGCAAACAGCGAGATGCATGCGCTTCAATTCGCAAACCGATTAGAAAGCGTTTTTGCACTCTTGCAGGTAGAAATAAACACGATGGCATGAGAACGCGTTCATTTGTTTATAGCTAGCGTTACTCACTTGTTTACTCTCATGAAGGTAATCCACAATTTGTCTGGGCATTGTTGCACATTCACACACCTTGGCTAATTTCAGTTCGATGATAAAATGTTCGCGACGAATTGTTTATGCTTCAGATCACGTCGCAGGCAATCGATTTGCATGTGATTTTCCGTCGAACTGCAGCAATGGCACGTCGCAAAATGCACACAATATGTTGGCACGCCGAAGGAAACAACGAGAATGTCTTCAGCGTCAGACAAGCACGTCTCGAAGACGTGACATCAACACGAATGACGCGATGAACGCGTCGCTTGAAGTAAAGTGCGTTGGGCGCGCGCAACAAACCGGCTCAAGAAGCTGAAACCACCGACTGAAGCGGAGTTGTTGTTTGGAACAAACGAGTCGACGAAAGTTCCACCTCTTCATTTGTTGGTTGTAGAATTCCGTTGCTTGTGCCCATGAAAAAAAATTGTATTCTTGGTTGCCTACCATTCAACGCCATTTTACTATGGTTTCTGAACCAACGAAGAAATATTGTTTCAATCCTTAATTTCTCTATGATTTAAAATAAATATGACTTTTATAAACTAATTTTACACAACAATTCGCTTAATCCTACTGTGCAGATGTATTTAATTAATTACAATAACCTCAAAAATAATTTATTAACATGCAAATCAACATTAACAACTCATTCATTTTGTTTTACAAAAATTCTCATGAAGGGTTTGATACAACTTCTTAGCTTTCTTTGGTCCAAACCCAGGACATTCAGCCAATTGATATTCAGATGCTTTAATAATTCCCTTCAAAGTCTTAAATTTATTAATCAGAGTTAATGCATCTGTTTTATTCACAGGTTTTATGGCTGTCAATGCTTGAACCAACTGAAAATCAATGATAATTAATGTAAATCCATGAATATATCAAATAAAACAAACCTTTAAATGAGGTGCTGTTTCACTTTTCTCCATAATCTTATCAGCAGGCTTTTTCTCATAGATCTTGTATGTTTCAATGATTTTTCCAGCCTCCTCAGGACTCCAAGCCAATATGAGTGTGAGATCAGCCAAAATGCAGATTCGAGTGAGATTCTTCAGTGCATGATGTGGTTCTGGGATATCAACCTGAACAAGTAACACTCGCAGATTGAATTGCTTGCCCAGTAATTTCAGTCTTTCATGTATGTAATCAGGATTGAGATTGTGATACTTCAGTGATAAAAACAGAGCACAAACTGTAGGCCCCATTTGGTAATCAGGCACAATATCATCAAACTCCCAGGGGACATTCAGAACATATTTGAGTATTGGATTTCCTTTCTGCTTTGGATTTACAAGTAAACAATGAGCTCCTGCCTTTGATTTGGGTTTGCTTGAATCTGTAGAAGTCTGAGATTCTTGTGATGATGGAAGATCTGAAACTATTAACAATTTCTTAAAATAATTGTATCTTTGCTAAAATAACACAACAAACCTTGAGTATTCTTTGAAGTACTTGGAGTATTCTCATCAAAATCTTCATCAAATTCAGCTGCCAGTTGTAGTAACGAATCATCCATTTTATACAATTATAACTAACACACAATAAATATAATTTAAATAAATAACAAATTTAATTCAAGTTGGAATTCAGATCATTTTGTATGCAAAGAACGTAATCAACAATCACTGAGGGCGCTATTCAAGGTCTTGAATATTTATGAAAACACACAACTCTGAGTTTGTTTCTACGTCCAACCGGGCAAATTTGCCAAAATTCAGCAAATGAGCAAAATTAATTAATTAAAATGGCTTATATCGTTGAGCCTGATGTGGTGCACTACGCCTGCAGCTGCGGCCTATTGAAACCCATATCGAGGTTGTACTTTTGTCGTCACTGCTTGGAACTACGCTGCGGCTTCTGCGTTTGCCATGAGGTAAGTTCCCATATAAATTTCGATCATAATTTACTAAAATTTGCGTGAACCAGGTGGACTCGCTGTTTTGCGGCAAGTGCCTGGACAACAGAACGTCTAAGGAAGCTGCCGAACGCAAGAACAAGTGCCACAACTGCTTCATTTGTCCATCATGCCAACAACAACTCTCCACTAGAGCTTCAACGATCAAGAATCCCAATGAGCCAAGTGAGGTCACCAAGGTGATGTACCTCACATGCTTGTGGTGCCAATGGACTACAAGGGATGTGGGCATTCCAGATCAGCCAGTTGGCAATAATCGCTGGCCCGAACGTGAAAACGTATACACGAATCGTCTGCACGACATTCAAGAACGCTGCAAAAGTCTCGTCTTGGCTGATATGCAGCTGAAATTGGAGAAGGAGAAGAGAAGGCAGAAAAAATTCTTAACCTACACTGTAAATATCCCATTGGTTTGTTTTTTGGATGGTATATTAATGTTTATTTTTTCAGGAGCGAACTGGAACTACAGCAGCAATGATTCGCAAAAAGTATGGAATTCCAGAGATTACAAAGGTGCAAATGGCTGATCCAGCACATGCACATGAGGAGTTCGATGATCTTCCCGAGGATTTACTTACTAAACCAATCAATCTAATGAATAGTAATTGAATTTTCTAATTTTGACCTATAATTATGTTATTTCTGTATTGTTTTAGTTACAACGATTGATCAACGGCTGGTTCTACCTGACATGCAGCCCACGACGGTAGATAAACTCTATCCAGTGAGGAAACAACTCTCTGTGAAACAATCATTGCGTTGTCGCAGTTGCGAACACAATGTTAGCAAACCAGAATACAATCCAAACAGTATCAAATTCAAGATTCAACTGTTCGCTTACTATCACATTCCGGAAGTGCGCATCTTCACTGTGGAACCGCTACGTGCTGGTCAACAATGCGAATTGCTCCTGAAATTCATCAATCCAACCCAATATCAAACAACAATCAAATTGCTGCCTTTCGATTTTGAATCCAATGCGTCAGTTGTAGCTGAAACTCCTGAACAGAAATCGACCGAAAAATCTGAAGTACGTATAAACATCTCCTTAAATAACAACAATAAAGCGTAGATATCATTTCAGGAAGCTGCTTTATCTGGTTCGTTATCTCGTCAACCTAGCACATCGATTAAACCACGAGAAATTCGTGCTTCAGTGACTGCAGATTTGCAAATCCCTGAAAGCTCGTTCATTCTTCCTCAGCGAGATGATGCTGCAGAATATGATGATACTGGTGATATCCAAAATTATCAGGATGATCCTAAGTAATCTTTCTATAGTAATTAATGAAACCGTTTTCTTTTCATTACCATTTCGATTGCAGATTGGTCGTGCATCGCAAATCGAATAAGGTAACTATTCGTTTGCAAGTGACGCCCCAGGAAATCCCACTTGGTGAAGACGTTTTCGTAGCTTTTGTTCTGGAGCATATTTATACGAATACGATTGCTACGACAATTGAGAATAAGGAACCGGTGAAATCCCCGCATCGTATCCGAATGGTGCTCAATATTGGAAAACTTGTTGGGCCCAAATGAGGCTTGGTTTTATAGCACTCACAGGAGTTGTTCTATTTCCATGAAGATTTCTAGCTTATAATCAATGTTTTCCAATATATTTATGCTTATTTATATTAATTTCACATAGCTATTGGTATACAGTTATAATTACAATAATAAATCCACTAATTAACTATAAGAGCAGTGTTTCATAATTGTTTGCAATGATGATTTGATTGTTATGCAATTAATAATTGTTTTAAATTGTAAAATGTTTTAAGAAAACCACCGGAAGATGTCTCCACAAGCAGCCGGTTGTTTTTGATTTAAATTCGCAATTCATTTCGAAAATTTGCGCAATATTGCGGTAGAAATTCCTGATTCAGTAAAACATGGGTGATTTACAAGCAAACGATTTATATAACCGAGTGTAGAGCGTTCAAGGACGCTCAAACATTTTAGATTCCCAAAAATTGTTGGTTATGTTGTTCTGAGTGGGTTTTGTGCATATTGTTGCAGATTGTTTTGCAGCTGCTCGAGACCTAGGTGCGCTTGTAATTGCGGCTCCAGCGATTGATAGCACTTGGGCGTACCGGCACCAAGTACCACCAACGCTAATGTGCATTCAAAGAATGGAAATAGCGCTCAAAGTCGACTACACCGTCAAGTGCTGTCCAGTCATACGCTATTCCGACCGTGAGCTAGTATCGCGCAACAAGCATTGAGCCCTGCAATGGTAAGCCTCGAAGAAGACGTCCACGTACACCCCTATTTATCGCTTTTGTTTTCAGTATGAGGAACATGAGGATATTTCTGATGATGAACCTGAGGAGTCATCAGTTCTGCAACCAGTAAGACATTCGATAAGTACTTTTTGAAGCAGTGGGACAAATACATGTGATTTTTATGTTGTAGCATAATCAGAGCGTGGAGGATGTCTTGGCGAGCTTCCGCGAGAAGTGGCAGCAGGAATTGAGGATTTCCTCTGGCAGGCGGAGTGAGCAGCAGGAGGTATCCCCACATGCAAGTGCAACTGACTTTTCTGAGGGGCATGATGAGGATGCTGAAGAGAAGGTTGGCATTTCATTGCATATTTACTTGCTAGATGACTAATCCGTCATCCTGCAGGCTAGAATGTGGTTCCTGAAGGGTGCTGAACTGGAGCGATCTGGAATATTCTATGAAGCAATCCAGTGCTACAAGAAAGCCGTGCAACTCGTGCCGGACATCGAGTTCAAGATATGCCCGAAGCCGCCGGGCCAACCTGCGGACAAGCTCGACGAGTCGCTGCTGCTCGAGGAGCATGACCTGGAGGCCGAGTCCGACGAGGACGACTCCCTCGACGGCGACGACGACGCCGACGCGGAAGTCAAAGAAGGCCTCCTTTTACGACGCATCCAGCGCAAGCTGGCGAAACACCCATCGGCGACATGCACGCCCGCATACGAACAACGCGCGGTACACATCTCGTCGCTGCCAACGGAGATCCTCCTCTACATCTTCCGGTGGGTCGTCTCCGCCGAGCTGGACATGCGCTCGCTGGAGCTGTGCTCGCTGGTCTGTCGCGGCTTCTACGTCGTCGCGCGCGACTCCGAGATCTGGCGGCTGGCGTGCGCGCGCGTCTGGGGCGCCAACTGCGGCCCGACGACGGGCGCGTTCCCCACGTGGCGGCGCATGTTCGTCGACCGCCCCCGGCTGCATTACAACGGCTGCTACATCAGCAAGACGACGTACGTCCGCCACGGCGAGAACAGCTTCCAGGATCAGTTCTATCGGCCGTGGCACCTCGTCTGCTACTATCGCTACGTGCGCTTCTTCCCCGAGGGCGTCGTCCTCATGCTCACGACCGCCGACGAGCCCCACGCGTGCGTCGGCCAGCTCAAGCATCGCCAAGCGCGCGCTGCGCTCACAGGGCACTATCGGCTCAAGGACGATCGCGTCGTGCTCGTCGTGCAGGACCAGCAGCAGCAGCGGCTCGGAAAGTACGCGAAGGGCACGAAGGGCAAGCCGAAATGGCAGCATGACAACGGCGAGCAAACGTTCCACCTGGAGTTCCAAATTGTCGACCAGCATAAGCGCAAGCACGTCCAGCTCGTGTGGAAGTATTATGCGATCTTCATCAAGCATCGTAACGGCACGGAGAGCAAGAGCACGTTCGAGATCGCCAACAGTCGATTCCCACCATTGTGGTTCTCCCGAGTGAAGAGCTACACCAACGAAACGAATAGTCCCTTGATTTAATTCGTTCAATTTAAAACCAGAGTAGTGCTAAATAATAGGCAACCAACTATACAGGAGGTCCGCCATTTTGTTTTGACTTTGACAGCAACCATGATATTGTTAAAGAATCATATTTAAAGTTTATTGCGGATTTGAATGATCGCAGATGTTATTTGCAAGTTTATTTGAATTCCTAAAGGTATTTATAATGCAATATGCGTTCTTAGGGGAGTTGTAACAATCATAGTTGTCTTTTACAATTGTCTCTCACTATGTCTAGAATTATCTGTGTGTATTGATGTTAAAACCGCAGTTACTAGTCATTGATCGTACCAATCAGATAATTTACAACTTGTAAATTATTTCATGTGCAATAGATGCATGTCTCTGACAGTTCGCAAATTCCACCCGATAAAATAAATCTTTGCGTTGTTTGTGATATGCCAGTGATGTCTTATCACAACAATTCAGGTGGGGCATTAGGGATAGTAAAATCACAGATCGAAGAAGCAGATTCAACAAGCTAACGTTATCGTTATCAATTTCACAGTGATAGATATCGTGTCTAGAGTCCCCTTCGTCGAATAAAATAATTATTTGTCAACAATGTTATTAAAACTAATCTGCTTACGAGTACAGGGTTGTCTTTATCTATGAGTAGAATAGTTGAGTTGAGAACCAGGTACAGGAGATGGTATTTTCAAATTCAAACTTGTCATTTTCGTTTAGGTTAAAATGTTTGGAGATTCAAATTGGCATATTGCTTTTGTACATGCTTATCACTTATCAAAATTGATGCCACTGGTGCACAACATCCTTCGGAATTATCCGAATGCGTGCCAGATAAGTTGCCTATAGTTTCAACAGGACTTCACTTTCTTTCATTTTCATTCAGCCAATTCAGTGTATTTGCAGTTCATCCGTACAGTATCTACGAAACGCTTAATTAGTCAATCAAATTTTACCTATAATCTATGAGATTCGTGTATATGAAGTTGCCTAGATTACGTTTGAAAATGTAAATAATTATTGTTTTCTGTTTCTATCTGGAATAAGTTGTTCTTTCATGGATCATTCTCGAAGCTTCGGGAATTTGGTGGCGCCACATGCACCCCAACTTCCGCTTATCACTGACAGCTGTCAAACGCACATCATCATTGACAACTGTCAAACGCGCGTCACTCCATGGAATCAACTATGTACAAGTGCCTAACAGCTAATTTCGGAACTCTTTCGCATGCGCCCTTGCAAAATCCACCTAACCTCGTAAAACAAACGTCAAAATGAACGTTCGCGCGTCACAAGCAAGAAAAACTATGAACTATATCATCCATCATGGTACTGCTACGAATATATTTATATATTTGTATATGTATATAGATTTATTATCACAGCGTGATAAAACTTGTAACTTTGTGCTAATCTGCCCGTGTCCTCGTCGGACATGGCCGACAATAGCCGACCGCTCAACTCGCGTTCGCTCGACAAGAAATCTGGTATCAATCGGAATTAAAAACTATGTATAAGTAAAATATTGGAGGTTGTCGTCGAATGGAAGTCAAATCGCCGCCACAAATCAGCGTCCTGCTTCGTGCGTCTTCGGCTCGTAATTGACATCTGTCATTTGTCATCTGTGTACGGCCGTTGCCTTCCGGTGAAAAGCGGTGAAACGTCGCCGCCTATTGACTCTCTCTCACATTGCATGCACTTACGTACGGGTAAAATTGCTAGCTAAAAAGGATCGCGGCCACCACGCCGACGGTGGCGCCATCGCACCAGCGCCGCCATATTGCCTCGTGTGCTGGTGGGTGCATAAGTGCGCGGGGGCGGCTGTCAACGCAGTGTCATCACAGCGGCTGCACGATGGGCGGCACGTCGGCGGCGCTGCAGTCGGCGGCGCGCGTCATCATCCACTGCAGGTCGCGCACTGTTGCCACGTGCATCGAGTAGACGGCGGCAACCACCAGCACGTGCATGATGTTGTGCGAGTTCAGGTACAGGTCCAGACAGCCGGGAAACCACTTTTCCGGGATGTGCATCGCGCCGATCGCCGCTCCTATCACAGATACCAAATCCTGCAACAACAACATCAATGGTAATTTTAACGCTTTTTTTGGTTGACACATTGTAGATGACATTTGACGTTTGATCTGGAAGGTGGAGGTTATGTAATTATATTGTTTACGTTTGAGTGTGGTAATTATCCGATCTAAGTAGTGTTTAGCATGTGAATAATTGATTGATTTAGTGGTCGTGCTCGAAAGGCGTGTAACTCATGAATTTATGATGAAACTAATAGCTATGAATTGTCAATTAATTGGAATGCTCATTTTACCCCAAGGAATTGATGATTGTGTATTGGGTTGCCTACCCTATACAAAAATAATGGTCAAATTATGTACAGAAAATAAGTTTCGTAAAAACGATAATTAGAATCATTAGTTCGATAGTTTCCTTTTTTAGTGGGGTAATTTCCGGAATAATTGGTTGCCTACCCACGCAACAACAATTCGAATGCACAACCTCATAAAACGTTGATGATTTCCCGATAATACTTCTTGGTTTATTTCCAACACGGTATTCAAACAAAAAATAAAAGTAAATGTGCTTTTGGTTGCCTAACGCGACTCGAGTGTGGGAGGTTGACGGCACGTGAATAATTAATCTTGGCGTGAAAAGCCCATCAAGCACACGCACACGAAACGCGTCCTTCGCTCAATGCTCATTTCATTATTATTTAACATGGCATACGCTGGCGCCCCCTGCCACCCACACGCCCCCCACCGCTTGACACAAAAAATCATTGTATAGGCCAACTTGCGGTTCGATCGATAAGCGCATTCTTTTCTTCGTGCAACATTAAAGCGAGCACTAATGTCAATTACATTCGACGCGTGTGTATTTGGTTGCCTTACCTGAAGTATAACGTGTGTAAAGGCACCGGGATCGCCGCCCCCAATGCTCGAATAACGTGTGAAGCAGAGGATCACGCGGATGACGAACGGCAGCAGGAAACAGAGGCGGCGTTCCCATGGAGACCACGCTGTCATCGCCTAGGTGCGTCAAAGAAATTGAGTTGAATTTCTGAATTGGTGGGGGGATGATTGTTGTTACCTTATAGAGTCCCCATCCGCTGAGAAGAACATAGGAGCCGATGAACGCCCATCGAATGACAGTCGGGAAGCAGAAGGTGGTGGCGACAATCATAGGTAATGCGCCTACAAACAAGGGTTGCCTATACGCGGTGGTATAGTGGGTTGCCTAACTTACCGAAGCTCTGCGTGATCCAGATGCCGAGCATGTCAATCTGCAGGAGGCGGCAGTAAATTTTTTCGCCCTTGTCGAGATTCATGAAGAGATGGTACAGGAAACTCCCCACCCACGGCGCTACTAGTCCTGCCACGTGGCACCACGACAGGAAGCGCATCTGCGTCCATGGCATTAATGGTGGCACCGTCAGCAGGATATACAGGATCGGAATCGCTAAAAAAAGAAATTATCATTAAATTTCCCAGTTTCATGGTTAAGGAGTGGGGGGAATGTATTTTTTGTGGATTTATTTCCGGAACGAACAATTACGAAATCAATCGATTACGAACGAGCCTCATTAATGATGAAACCCATCATTTCCGGCGTTACATCACGAACGCTAAGGTTTTTTTGATTGGGGTGGGGGGAGATAATGAAAGCTCATTAATAACGCTTCGAGTTAACCTTAAACTTCACGTGATGCTGTCAGGCAACACTGCATTGAGCCACCCCCCTCCCGAAAACGTGTACGTTCCGGTGCAATGCACGAATTTCGGTGGGCGCATGGAAATCGATTGCATCGGACCCGCAAGGCTACCACCCCCCACCCTTACCACCCCCACCCCACCCCTCTCAACTTCCTTGTGCGCTTCCTCATCATTTTCGGCCGCATCGTTGCCGCTCGGTGCACGCGCACTCTTCCAACAAACCGCCCCCCCTCCTCCTCCACCTTCTCGTCATCCCCACCCCCTCAGCGCAGAATATTCGCCAATGAGCTCAAGGTTAGCGCGCGTCCATGAATGGCGGGCCGAAATTGCGCCAAACCTTGACAGACACGACATTTCGGCCATTTCGGTTGTTTTTTTTTGCATTGTTGCCGTTTTTCCGTCCTTCCTGTCGCGTTTAGCGTCGGATTATCCTCGGCGGATGCGGTAACGGCGCGCGAAAAGTGAGCCAAGGTCGTTTTTACGACCCCATTTTCGCTGCTGATTCGCGTGCACGTGAACATGCACATGTATGTGTGGTTGCCGACATCACAGGCGCTCGCGCTAAATTTAACCTATCGCCGACACGTTAATCTACTTTCAGCCGCATTGCATATAATTTAATTAGTTAGTCGAAATGGTGATTTGCAACCCCCACCATTTTCAGCCTCCGTGATGTTCGTGAAAATCGCGAAAATAGAATCAAATGACGTCAAACGTCATTGTTATCTAAGTTTAATGACAGTTTGAGTTTAATTTGATTTTTTGCGTTTTTAAATTTCTCAATGTGACGTCATCATTTAACACCCGGTATAAAAATTTGAAATAATTTTCTTCGAATTTTTTGGAACAAATAAAACACCCTGTATGTCAAAAAATTGAATTTCAAACAAATGAAAAAATAAATTTGACATTTGAGCTTCATTCCTAGAAATTCAATAATAACCTCTCTTTCAAGTACGTTAAACTTTGACATTTACCTGGTTGGCGTGGTGGTGGGGGGTGATGGAGTGGGGGTGGAGGAAGTGATAAGCGAAAAACGCAAAAAAATAAAACAAGAAAACGACAAAAGGTGAATTAGGAAAAAAAATGGCGGCTCACCGTGCGTAAGAATGTTGATGGTCTCGTTGTGCCAATAGAAGAGGCTGGTGATGCAGCCCCAGAAGGTGAGCAGGGGGCGGTATCCGGTGTAGATGTACGGATTGAACTGCAGATGTCTCGGCATATCCTTCCACTGAAGAAGATCGACGTCCTGGCTGAGCAGCCGGCGATAGTGGTCGAGGTGGTGACGCTGGAGGCGGCGCGGATGCCGGTGCACCTTGATGTCATCGTCGTCGGGCGGCGCGCACTTATCATACCGACCGTTATGCATCGTCGCCACGGCGGTCGTCGTCGTGGTGGTCGTGGAGGCGGTGATGGTCGCTGGCAGCGCCGCCTCCACCACGCCGACCACCTCCGTCGTCGTCGTCAGCTTGCCGCCGTTGCTGGCGTCCATCCTGGGCATCGCGTGGATGGCGTTGGCGGCGGAGGCGTCACAGCGCTGCACCTGGCGTTCAGCGAATATACGAGGCAGACGTGCGCGGCCGACGACGGCGGTGGCTGCTGGAAGTCATCGCCGTGCGGCGCGCACCTGGTGCGTGTGGGGGTGGTGGTAGTGGTGGTGGTGGCGAATGGTGGGTGATCGCGTTCGCGTTCCGCGGATCTTTTGGTGGGTGCGCACGCTGCGACCGCCGACGCTCGACAGAGGCTGTGGCGACGCTGGTGCCGCCGCCGCTGGCGGAAGAACGCTCGCCGGCGGCGGCGCAGCCGGCCCGCATGCTGCGCCGCCCGCGATGGCCGATGCGTTCGGCGGCGGGGGTGCCGGCCGTGGGTATTGATTGCTTGCGAAATTTCGGTGCGAATGTACGTGTTTGCGGAAGGGTGCATTTTGACGCAGCACGAAAAAAGGATACTGGTTCGGCGTCGTTGTGGTCGCCGAAGGCGGCGCGCTCCTGCATCATCTTCGACGAGTGGTTGCTGCACTAGGTCCTCACGGGCTGGGGGAACACCAAAAATTTTGCCATTTAATCCACGCCGGGCAGTTTAGCACAACCTGTGGGCTGACATCATGCACATGTCAATGATGTTGTTGATAAATCCATCAGATTTCCTAAAAATTCATTATTTTATATCATTTACAAGATCCATATTTTCATATACCTTGAATGAATTTCGTGTCAAATTCAAAATGGATGCTACTGCAACACATTTGGAATCTTTAAAATGGTTCACAACTCTGCTAAATACAAGGCCTCACGCAATTGCTACATGTATTGCAACAAATCCACAAATTTTTATTTTATAACCTTCATTTCGTAAATTAATCATTAGGTAAATTTTAGTATATATGTTAATTAGTAATACACTTCAGGATGGAAAGAAAAATTTGTAAATTATTTTTTTTTTATATATATTTGTAAATTTAAAGTTACAGAACACACCTCGTATGAAAGTAAAATGTACTCAAGCTTTTTCTATCGTCCGTTAGGAGCGCTACATGCACGGTATAGCGCCACGCAATGTACAGCCGGCAGCCGTTGGTACTAGAACATGTCAATGCAAGACGCTCCATTTTGCACATTTCTGGCTGGTCGATTACGTGCGTGCCCAGCCATTACCGCCAAAAAGTTGGCGCGTTATCGCAACCGTCGTGTTTCTGTGTGCCGTTCGTCTGCCTGCGAATACGCCGCCGCTCGCCGAGTGCACCGCCGCCGGTTGTGCGTCCCGCTTCGCCATCCTGGACGTCGTCGCCGTCGTCACCAGCTCCAGCCTCAACAGCAACGCCAACAAGCACGCCGTGAATCGTCACCTTCATCGTCGTCATCGTGTGCAGTCGACGCAGCGTCCAACCGAGCACGGTTGGATCGATGTTCGGATTGCCATTGTACAGTGAGTTATTGCACACATCCGCCCTACGAACGTGGAACTGCGTGGCGCAGATCGCCGCGACGCTCTGGAATAAAGCCGCTGGCCAGTTAGCCATCGGCACGCACGTAAGTGCTTCCCTGTCGTATTGTATGCATGTGTGCACGTCGTTGCACATCCTTCGATTGTCTCACGGGTGCATGGCCGGTCGTGCGCTACCTGTGCGTTGGCAAGATATGTCGCACGTATGCTCGTCGCCAGCGAATGCAGCCGCCTTGAATTGAGCCCACCTCAAGGCGATTCCATTCGTATGTGTGGTGCAGGCATACGCAGCGCAGCAACCAGGTAGATGCAGCTTGGGGAGTCTATTTGATAAGTAATCCTGGTGTGTTTTAGGGTACGATTCAGTGTTGTTGATTTGGATTGTGATAGGCCAACATAACCATCCACAATTGCCCACCATCTGGATCAGTAGCCAACTAAATCCTTGAAAAGTAATGTGCGATGTGCTCTTCACTAATTAACACTATCTGTGCATGTGTGTTGGCTGGGTGGCCTATACTAATCCAAAAAACAATTGAATTGCAATGCCTCCATTTGCATATTTGCATGACACAATCAATATTGCACGAATTAACATGAATAGTACAGTTGGATGTGTAGCCTATAGTAATCAAGTCGAGCAGTTTGTTTTGTTTGGATCAGCATGCTGATGAAAGTGTCTGTCGAACATGTCAGATCAGTCAGAATGCCATGAAGGCATTGTCGCAGTCAGTCAAACACACATGAGCTGAAAGACCTTTATTAATTTTTTGTACATTTCGTGCGTACGCATGCATTCAAAATTCTTAAGTGATCCATTCCCTTTGGGCGCTACGAACGCGCATCGCATGAGATGCATTCGTAGCTGATTATGTGGTTGTGCGCATTCGTGTTGGACGCGCTGTGTTCTTTCGCTTCGTTCGCACACCGCTTGCGAGGCGATGCAGTCTAATTATTTGCCATGCGTTTCTTCGTTCAAGATGCCGCGCTCACGGAGGAGACACCACTCCAGGTCGCGCTCGAGGTCGCGCTCCCACTCGCACGACCGGGACCGGGACGTCAAGCGGCGCAAGGTCGACGAGAGCTTCGATGGCGTCCACAACAACAGCCATCCATCCGTCAGGTAATTACCATGTTTCGTTCGTTCTCTTCTTCCTTGCCGATTCACGGCCATCATGTCTTCGATATTCATCGCATCGACGACACGTCCGACTGTGTAGACAGCACACAGTACACGCATCATTTGGGTATCCATGTCATCATCAACCGAAGAGGCGGCCATTTTGTTGCTGCCAGCAATGCTACCTTACACGGAAACTGCAAAAACGGTATGAAATTCAATTGTTGACCACCCACATCTCCGGATGTCTGCAATGCAGAAGGTGGGTGGATGTAGGCGTGTGCAATTAAATGCACAAATTCGCATTTCCCTGAACGCATCTCAGAGTTGACCTGTTATAACCTCGTTGTTTGGGTGTTTTGGGTTGCCGACCTTATGATTCATCATCATCATCATCACTTTCCATCTCGATTTGCGTTTCTCCGCGAATCAGTGGACCGTTTGCACGAGTGAAATCCTTATCGCTGATTATTTTTATACCAACGTCAACTAATAAGCGCGCATTGTCTTGTCCGCGCTTGTTTGCTTCGCCTCGCGTCGATTGTCTTGGCGTTTTTTCGATGGAGGAGTGTTCCACGCATTGTTCGTGCTAAGTAGACTGATAAGAAGAGCGACATCACTGAATACAAAATGGTGGGGAATATCTACAAGTTTATGTGATACTAATGATTGCTGAGTTTTAGCTCCCGGTTGAATTCGCGGTTGCTGATGGAGCTCCCCTTCTTCGGAGGCTCGCACCTGGGGGAGCACGCATCGAATAATATGTCGCAGTCGTGCGAGCAAGCGGTGCGCGAGCGGTTCGCGGACGAGAAACGAGTTTGTCGCGGCAGAAATTGAGCTGAACCGCAGCAGCTGGCGTCCTTCTTGTCGTCGCGCTGCTACAGATGCTGGTGCAAATCAGTGCAGATTAGTCATCGGCGCGTTACGTGCGTGCAAAAATCGCCGGCGCCAATCAATTCGATGGCCATATTTGGATTTTTTTCGCGCAACTTCTTGCATCTGCGCTGCGTTATCCAATGCAGCTGATTAGCCATAGATTTTGCCGGGCGAATAACGCGTCAAACAGTATCAACAAAATCGAAAGTGTTTGATTGGATAACTGATTTCGGAGACCCACGTTCCACATCGTTCTCGTTGCTGCTTTATGCGTGCGATTTCTTCACCTTTGCCTTCTGCATTGTTGTTACTCGCTGTGCAACATTCGCATTGCGACAACCAACGCCTTCAGACATTGCGATATTTTCGCATTTGCAACTCAAACCTCGTAATATTAAATAGCAATCAAATCATCTATGGCAACTCCATCAACAAAAAAATCAGTTGGCTGTGTCACTTTGAGTATTGTGTAGATCAAAAATTCATTTTTGTAGTCAGTGCAATGTGGTACGCGATACGCATGCGCGTCCAGTTGTCAAATCATCATCATAATCATCAAATCTGACAGTGCTACAATTTCATATTTCTTCGTTCGTTCATCAGTCTAATTGTGCATTTCTCGCAATTACCGTCTTCGTTCGTTGTGTCTGTGCGCGCCGCGTTCATTTCCGACCTTGCCCCGAATCATTCACTGACCGTCAAGGTCGACAAGTTCAGCAAAACCTCGTCGTCGTCGTCGTCGACGTCGTTTCTGCTCTTGCTGAGAACGCAACATTTGGTTTGGCTCTTGCATTGGCGCCATTTACGGGCATAAAATCGCATGCAATTCGCATCATTGTTAAGTGCGCCCTCTTCATTAATTAAATATGCTAACGACCGGCGAACGTCGAGTGCTTGCGCCCCTGCACGAATTGTCGCGCATGCGCATCGACACACGGCAACCGGAAATGCCGGTGCTGTACGTCGCCATGGCGACATGGATACCCAGATGCAATGTCTACCATCATCACAACATTGTCACCAAGTATGTCATGATGCGATGAATGCGCGACCAGACAAGATGGCGGCGGCGATGCGCTGCAAATTGGGGGCGCTGTGATTTATTTATAAATGTATAGATTTGTGTGCGCGCGACGCAATATGGCGGCCATGTGCTTGTTTCCTTATTTGACGCAATTGTTTCTCTCATTTTGTATACATAATAATGTTGTGACTCAATGGACTTGCGCAATGTGCATTTTGTGGATGGATTTAAGCATCGGTGAGTAGACAAGATGCGAACGGATGATGCGCAACGTTTGAACGCACGAATTTCGATGGTCTCTGGCTGGTGTGTAGCGAGCAGTACGGGCGACAATAATCAGCAACAAACAAAAAAAAACTTAAGAATTTGTACAGCTGAACAAGTTACTAAACCAAAACGTATTTTTCTAGCTCGGAGCCAGAGGCCACTGAAATCGTCGCTCAAAACGAGGACAACTGTCCGTTAGTTAAAGACACGCCATCGGCGCCATCTACAACAACCGCAACGCCCATCCCCGTTGACAATGTGTCAAAATCCGAAAATGATGTGTCAGAAGCTGACTGCGTCGTCATAGATGTTGATCAATCTGAGAAAACTGTTGAAAGCGATGTTGAAAACATTCCAGAACATAAAAATGGCGGCGAAGTGTCACAAAATGTGACAGCTGTCAAAATTGATGCGGAATTAGCTGAAGCCGATGGCAAAAGTGATCAAGCTCATGATACAGATGCAAAAAATGGCGGTTCTCCGGATGTAGTAACGTCCAAACAGGAATTAGCTGAAGATGAGGCAGTTGATGTGGGTCAACACTCAGATTCGGACCTGGAGGAGTCGGCAAATGTGTCAAAGTCTTCATTGATCGATGAAGATGACGTCGATGCTGAAATGTCTGAGTTGGAGACGTCCACCCAGCTCGACGTTTCAGTTCAATCCGCACAGGAACCGGATGTAAGCCATGACACCTCCACCGCGGCGTTGGATACATCACAAAACATCGTGGCGACGTTGACGCCAGGTAAAGCGCTGACTCCAAAGCAACGTAAACGTCAGGAGGAGCGCGAGAAAAAGTTGGCTGCGCGTCGACAAGAAAAAGAGGAGCGCATGCGTAAACGACAAGAAGAACGCGATGAGCGTCGTCGTCAGCGTGAAGCCAAGGAGGCTGAAGAGCGCGAGGCGAAGCAGCGCAACAAGGAAGCGCGTGAAGCGAAACGCAAAGAGCAGGAAGAGGTGAAGCGGAAGGAGCGCGAAGAGAAAGAGGAAGTAAAGCGGAAGGAGCGCGAGGAGAGGGAGCAACGTCGTCAGGCGGAAATCGACGAGAAGGAACGGGAGCGTTTAAAGGCCGAGGAGAAGAAACAAAAAGCGGCGGCCGCATTCACCAAGTTCTTCGTCCCGAAACCGACGTCCAAAACTCCATCGGAGAAGACTGAAATCACCGAAACGACGCCATCTTTAACCGCAGCGTTGTTTATGCCGTTTGCTATCAAATCCGACATGCGTTTGGCGCCTACACAACGCCGCCTCCTGGACGACTCCGCCAAGACCCACCTGGAGACCTCCATGGAGGCGCAAACGATGAAGACAACCTACTTGAAAGAACTCCCCGAGAAGCAACCCAGGTCGTCTGGTAAGACCTGGCCGTACGAAGAGGACGTCGCTATAGTCGGCGAGTTCGGGGTCGGTATCGATGACGTGGGGGAAGCACCACGTCGCAAACTCCGCGCCAAGTTTCTCAAATTCACTGAGAATCAACGCCCTCCGTACTATGGCACGTGGCGCAAACGCTCGAAGAGTGTGAACGCACGCAATCCTCTAGGTCGCGATGAAATCTTCAACTACGACGTCGACTCCGACGAGGAATGGGAGGACGAGGAGGAGGGCGAGGACATTGCCGGCTCGGACGGCGAAAAGGAAGATGATCCAGAGTCATCTGCCGAAAATAACGACTATGAAGTCGACAATGAGTTCTTTGTCCCGCATGGGCATCTCAGCGATGACGAGCAGAACGTCTCCGACGGTGAAGGCGGCGGCGAACTCAAAGAGAACATCACTCCGGAGATCCGCAAAGCGCATGAGAAGCTTCTCAAGAGGCAATTTGATGAAGAGTACAAGAAACAAACACGGAAATTGAAGCCGCAGCTTTTGGGCTGCATTTGGTATAATGACAACGAGGTCGTTGATGAAGCCATTCATAAATTTTTGCAACCATTCGCTATAATTGCGGGGAATGGACGGGTGCAGGTGGGGAAACGTCCAGAAGATGTCGTCGTGAAGAAGCCTTCGATGGACGCCATGTTGAATGACGATGCCGTCCGGCATTTGTTGCGATTGGTGCATGGAAACACCAACCCCAAACTTCTTTTGTGGCATGAATTTTCAGCCTTTGCAAAGGCGAACTCCATCAATCTAACGGGGCTTAGAAAATCATCATTCGTACAGTATTTGGGACGCATCGCCAAGTATCAACGTTGTCCGTTGAAGGGCGCCCTCTACAAAAAACGCTGCTGGATGGTCCAACCTGAGCTGTTGAAAGCCCATCCGGACCTGGAGCTGCCCATTCCGAACCAGTGGAAATATCTCACCAATATCTAATCATCAACGCCATCAAGTTTACTATTCGATTTTAGTATAAAGTGCCTTTATTATGTTTGTCTTTAATTACTAATCGCAGGAGGAAGCAAGGAAATAAGGAAACAAGCATATTGCATGATCATATCTAGCTTTAAGCGTAATAAACATGGTATTTCGTTGCAAACAAACGTTGAGTTGACGTAGTCGCAGCGCCCCCAAATGACATCTGTCAACTATCTCTGACAGTTGAGTGACATAACCTCAAATGCACCCCCCCATTTTTTTGATTCTATTTCTTGGTGATGACTTGTCAATATGTATGTATGCTTCGACAACAGCAGTGAACGCACGCATCGCTCGAGGCAGTTCGATCGAGGATCCAGCGCCGAACGTCGCTACAAGCGCAGCCATCGCCGGTCCCCCACGTCCAAGAAGCACCATCGACGACGCCATGAACGATCCGCCTCCAAGAGACGCAAGCATACGCGCAGGTCGTGCTCGGATGACATGGTGAGTCGATTCGTTTTGCCCATTCGAGACGCATTCACACGCTCTATCTTTCTCTCTATATGTCGGCCTCGTATATTATCTATTTTGATGCACATCAGACTCTCTCATTTTTTTGGTTATGTTAGACATGATCAAAATCTCAACACGAAATTCTAATGATCAAAACGAACGCGGTCATACATAATTATCCGTTAGTTGTTGAGAGGGGCGCTTTTAGTCATTGATTTCTTGACATCTTTTTTGTTGTTGTTGACATTTAACAGACAGCAATCAGATGTAATTACGGTTTCCAGTTTGACGTTTTATATCCCAACACATTACACATTGCATGTAGCATGGTTTGAATTAATAGCAATAGCAATGAAGGTAGTATAGATAACACACTATACATAGGTGCGCATTGGGTTGCATAAATTTAGGCGCAAATTCGGCGTTGCGGGCGACTGCAAACGAGATCACACAAATATACGTGTCGACGGTGCCAAAAAGAACTCGCCGTGTCTATTCTCGACGCATTACGCACCGCGTTTTTGTTTGACGTACGAGCCGTCATGGTGCGCGCGCGAATGCCGTGCATTCGGTGTGTGCGGCCGTCGTGCAGATGACGTGCCGCCCCAGGTCGTCTCCGTCGACGACGACGCGGACGTGTAAACCTCGCCGAAGATGACGACCTCCAGGATGTGACGCGGCGTCGCGAAGAGAGATGGCTCATTGGCCGAACGCGCAACGTGAGGCTGCGGCACGGATCTTTGCGCTTGCGCTGCCGCCGGTGCTAGTCGCACTTCCGGCGATCACCAGGTGCACGACGCAGGAGCCGTTCGATGGCATCGTCACCACCTCCACGGACGTGGAGCAGCCGGAGAAAGTCGCTGGAGGAGGCGTCGTGGAGCGCGCGACCAAGAGCGGCAGCACCAGGAAGCGCCGTCGGAGGCGGTCGGCGTTGAAGAAGAGTCGGTCCAATCAGTGCGTACCGACGCGAGTTCATTTCGTGCCACCACCGCCTCCAGCACCACCAGCGCCGCCACCGGTGGCGATTGTTGCCGATGTCGAGGTTCGCACGCACGCGCAAGTAACTCATGAACGAGATGCGTGAGTTGACTTCATGTTTTCACTAATCTCAATAACCATTCCATACGCTTTATAACAAATTTACTAATTTCGATCGATAGGCAGCCAGATACACATAACTTTATGGTAGGCAATCAAACGTACTGAGCTTTCATGATAGGCAATCAAGTATACAATAGGAGCTTTCATACTAGGCAACCAGATATACACTAGGTATCGTCGTAATGCGCATTAATAAGTTTTTTTTTTTTAATTATTTTACGACTCGTCCTGTATATTATCAATCCAGCTCTTAATTACGATGACAGCACGAAAGCATGCGGCGCTTATCTGCGTGCCGTGCGTCCGATAATTTCTTTTGCGCGTTTGTTATGCTGGTTGTCGATTGACCTTGACTGAAGAAAGGAGTGTGGGTGGGGTGGGGGGTGATTGGTGGGGGCGGCTCGACGTTTGCACGAACCGAACGACGTCAGCGTTGTGTCCATTCTCGTCGTGATTCGTTTCCGATCGTGTTCCCCTCACATACGTATTCATCGTTTTTTGTTGACCCAGACGTGCTCATGCATTATGCAACCAAGTGTACGCGCGCACATCTAATGTCGGCGAACCGGAAGCGCGGGGGTTGAACCTTGGCCGTGGTGAATCGACAATGAGCACACCCCACTTGCACGCGAATTCGAATGATAATTATGATTGGCAACACTGCAGGTGGTAATTTGATGTGGTGGGGATGACCTCCGCCGAAAAAAGCAACTCTTAACGTTAATGAAAAATGCAATTATTGCGTCGATCAGTCATCCACGGGGATTTTTCCATTTTGCGTTGACATTGACTTCGTCGATGTGATTTCCACTATTCATCCCCACCCCTATAACTGGAACGGTGTTGCCACAGGCGCCAGGGTGACATGTTGATAATTGTGAGATCGCGTGCCGAACGTGTTATTGCCAGTCACAAGAAGTAGGGAGGGGGGAATAGTTTAATGTCTTTTATGAATTAAACATTCAAACAAAATAATGATGTGGAGGGGGGATTTTAATAAGTTGAAAACACCATCTTTGGGATTTATGATTGTTGGTAGATTTCCGTTTTGCGGAAAGACATGCAAAATCGTGCAGAATTTAATTGAAGAAATTGATCGACCCAGTCTCCCCCCACCCCAAACCGCGACGCCCCCCACTCCTAGCTGCACTGACCAAACCAATCGCGCTTCGAAATGTTTTGACTCGCCTCCATGCTATCAGTTGTCCGTTTGCACGTGCACGCGAAACATCATCCGACATATTCATTAAATTGGTGGGGGGAAAAACCGAAATAGTCATAAAAATGTCATAGAAATAATTAGAGTCACAGATATTTTATGCATACATCCATAAATAAATCCGCCATTTTTGGATTGGAAAGTGATCATTTCTCATATCAACAAAACACATAGAATTTATTATTGTTTAAAATTAGCAACAAGGTTACGAAACTCGAATCCGGTCGTTTAGTAAATATTTCTGTTACGCACGCGCGAAATACAAACAATAACTGTGGAAAATTGGGGAATT
>JARJDZ010001551.1:0-30978 GCA_030264555.1 Aleochara sp. GC000083
TATTCTTTAGTCCTTCTGATTAAATTATGAATTGATTATGAAACCAGAAATTACTATCTAGATGTATTTAAAAATCACATAGAAATTTTGAAAAATTGAGGAGATAAGAGAAATGGGATAGAAAAGCTAAGATTTTCTTTTCTGTAATTTACCGTATTTCAGAAAATTGATAGAAATTTTCAACCCAAACAAACCAAGAACAATAATTCCAACAACCAACTCGAATAAACTTGTTACAAGCAATTCTCTGACGAAATTATCAATTTCGGGAATGTTCCAGAATACCACTTCGAAAATTAACGCAGTCAACACCCAAGGCCGTTTGGTCCTTCAGTTCCCGTATTAAGGACGAGTCCCCATTACGGTCAGACTGCTACATTGTAACCGCCATAAAGCGAGCGCTAATTAAAGCTACTGCCACATGCGGAAAAACCTTCCTCCCTCGCCAACGCCATACAACAACCCGAGTCCCAGTTGTCCTTCGAGAGGTGCGACCATAGTGGTCCACAAGGGAAAGGACACAAAGTGAGCATCTACAGATGCCGCCGCAGGCTGCGAATCGTACGTCACCTGCATGCAATGCGGATGGACATTAAGGACCTCTGCGCATACACGGATTTAATATGCGGATGTAGATGGTGCACAAACCAGCTCTTTTGCGGGCGGTAGGTAGCGGTGGGCGCGCTAATTTTATTTCACTTGAGCGTAATGGACGCGCTGTTTTTTGGCCGCGTTTCGCTCGTTAATATTGTTAAAATATATGATGGGCTTGTTTTTAAAAAGACATCGCGTTGTAAATCGCCGTCGGAGGCGGCGGCGGCGTCGGCGTTTTAGTTCGAGGTGTGTGCGTGGTCGTCGCAGGGATTTTTGCGTCGTAAAAAAATTGCTGCGCCGTTGACCCAAAATGTTTTTAATGTCCCGAAGGCTTCCAGAGCTGCCCACATTCTACGTGCATTCTTGTATGCTTCCAATGTTTAAGTTGTGGTAATTGCTCTGCAATTTTTTTTCGGGGTTTTTCTTTTGGAGGAATTATAATGACAGAGTAGGTTCCAAGATACTAATTGCTATCTGAATACAAGTACATGTAGGTTTTTACTTTTCAGTTGGAATTTTTCAAATTTCAGGTTGAGATTTTACTACATCCATCTTACTTTCTGGACATTATCCGGATAGACTATCATCTTTTCTGTTTTTTAGAAGACTTTTTGAAGGAAAAAATCTGAAGGAAAAAAATCTGAAGAGCAAGTCAAGCAGACTGTTGATAACTTCCGGTTTAAATCAACCACATCAAGAAGTATATCATTTCTTTACCAAAAGATGGAAGAGGATACTAGTGGTGAAAGAAATTCACCAAATTAATTGTTGGATAAAAACAGAAGTTATTTATGATTCATTCTAATTTCAAAAATTCTTAGTTTTAAGAAAGGTTCCAAATAATTTTCCCAAAATTACAAATATCTGTCATGGTCCATTTTCATAAACCCTTGCTAATTGTTTAATAACCTGAAGAAGGAAATTACAATGTATTTTCTGAAATGATATTGTCAACCGACTTTCAAACAACAAACTTTTTTTAAATAAAAAATGATTTGAAATCAAGTCAGTTACAAAAATACAAGACTAACTATAAAGAATGTAGAATTTTGTCAGAAAATTTAGAATCCATCAATCCTCATTGGGTAAAATAACTTTGCACAAATGATTCTTGATAACACCAAATTTCATCAAATAATTTAACAAATCCTTGACAATAATTTTGATCCTTGATAATGTATTTCCTAAAATGTCTTTGTCAACCAATGATCAAGCAGCAAACCTTTTTGAAATCAAGTCATAGGTATCAGATTGAAATCCAAGATTAACAACAAAAAATGCAAAAATTGATTACAAAATTTAGTAATCCATTTATTATCATTAACCATCATAACTTGGCATCAACGATACTTGATTACAATATTTTTTTACATCAAAATATTTAACAAATCCTTGATAATGATTTAACAACGTAGAATGAGAAACTGCAATGTATTTTTTGATATGTCCTTATCAATCGATGTTGAAACAAAAAACTTCTTTGAATCAAATCATAACTTTAGATGTCAAATCCAAGACCAATAACAAGGAATGCAGAAGTTACAACAATTTAGTCATTCAGTAAATATTTCTTCTCATTGACCATTATAAGTTTGCAGCAACGATTCTTGAACATATAAAATTATTCGCCAAATTACTAAACAAACCAAGGCAATGATTAAACAACGGAGAATAAGAATCTGCAATGTATTTTTTGAATTATCCTTGTCAACCAAAGTTCAAAGAACAAACCACCTTGAAAATAAGTCATAAGTATCTTGAATCAATCCAGGACCAATAAGAAAGAATGCAAAAATTGGTAACAAATATTCAGCAATGAAACATCCTCATTGACCTTCTCAAGTTTGCACCAACGGATTCTTGATTACACTAAATTATTCATCAAATTAATAGCGAATAAAATGGAATTATAAATAACTGACGAGTTTGGCGGATAGTTTGCATGAAGGGGATAGTCCGGGCCCCCGAAGTAATTACCGGAGCTAAAAGGTTTCCCGGTATAACATGCATGAACAGCTCCGGCGCACTCGTTATACAGACGCCTTCAACAAAACGTAATTCGATTAATTCGCTAAGATGCATTATACCTTCGAATCAATTAGCCTAGCCTAATCGATTTTGCAACGTCCCCGACCGACGACGTCCCGGAAGAGAGCGCAAGAAATTCCTTGCTGCACAACCGGGAAGAGGACGGAAGCATTTTTTTTGCTGCCTTATCGTAGATGATGGACGAAGGCATTACATCAAGAGTTGCAGCCAATGCACACTCCTCGACATCCAGCCAGCCATCAAAAACTCACTGGTTCGTAAAATACTCAAGTATGATGACTAATGCAATCACGAAAATAATTTAATTGAAGCAGCGAACGAACGAACGAACGAACACAAGTTCCCTAGGAACGATGATATCGATGGCCGAAGGATGAGAGTTCTGCAAAGTGCAGTAGCCATTATTTTGGAACGCCAACCAATTCGCATAACATTCGGGCATGCAATTATAAAGTTCAGTTGGTTCATTAATGGCGCCGTTAATAATTTACGCATGTAATACATTAATTTCGAGAAGGCTGGAATAGTTTCCGTCAAGGGTTGCTGTTGGCTCCGAAGGATGTCTGTCTCGGGGATTGACTTGTCCGTGCAAGATGCGTCCATTTCGCCCAACTAACTATACTCTATACAGGCTGTTTCACACGATGCAAGTGATCTTAGAGCACCCTCAGACGAGTTGCTAAAACCGTTGGAAATTTAGTGATGATTCCATGGAGAAGATTTGAAAATCATATCCACCATGTTGATAGCTTGTATATACAGTATACGATTAGTAATCCAGTTCGCTTGTTTGCATTGTGTAAACCGGGGTGTTAAGTCGGGGGCGGATGGGTGCTGCACTTGATGAGTGGATGTGAGGAGGATGTGCCAGCTATATAATATTACAACTTGCTTCTCGGCGTCCGTCGACACAAGCGGACTTAATATGTCCAGAACGTGTCGCATCACATTACACGCGAAGGGAGGACCCTTAATCCAATATTAGAGGGGCCATCTTGGATCTTGATCCGTGACAGCCTTCCGGGCTTTTATGTCTCATAAAGATAATGAAAAATTTGGCGCCGATAAAAATTTCAATTACAACCATCACCCTCGAAGAGCATAAGCGGGCGTGATAATAGTTGTTAGGGGGTTGATATGACGAGTTTCAACGCCAATTTGCACCGACCACAATTCCTCATGATGCGGTTTCCGAACTACTCTCTCGAAGGCATTGAATGCTACTAGCGTGGTGCTACTAGCGAAATGCAACCGAGATGTTTGCCACGATGCCATTAAATCAAACGTGTGCGCCCCATCGTTCGTTTTGAAACTTTTGACAGGTGGAATTCGTGCGCTAAGACGAACGCCATTAGTTTCCGCCTGTAAATGCACTTGCAGAGTTTCTCGAACTGAACTGTTTCACTCCATGCAGCCCGACAAACTTCGCATTCATTTTATTGAAATGTTTCGACGTTCGACTCGTCGAATTGAAATTGAGATCAGCAGCTGGTTGCCGTCTTGGGTTCGGAAGTGGCTTTTACCGAATGGAAAAATTACATAAAACGTGCGTTTTTATCGACACACGTCGAGAAATACATTAATTACTTGCGTTAAGTAACGAGTATGGAACGCTTCAAGCTACTTTCACCTGTGACGCGATCACTCGCAATGTTTGGTTTCATTTCCAAGTGAAATTGTACTTGAACGTTGAAATTTTCGAGGCGAAAAAATAAAAACGAAAGAACCTCTTACTTGTTACTTCTTACGACTTGCAGATGACATGTGCGAACTTTCTGCATGTGCAAACACGACTCTCGACGCCACTCACCTGAAACAATAAAACAGTATTAATACGTTTCGCATTTGCGAGGCAAACTTGTGACGGAATGAATATTAATGCTAATTTCGAGTTGCAGGCGCTTAAGATTGTAACTGGTGCGCGCTTCAGAGCGCGTTTCGGGCAGTTGTTGTTTCCGTTTTAACAACTTTGCCCAACAGCAGCGCATGAGCCGAATGCGGCTGTTAAATGCTGTGAGTAATGAAAGATTTTAAAATATTCAGCGCACCAAAGTCCAAACAACAACTATAACCTAGCCCGACAAACAAACAAACTATTCGCCGGAATACAAATTACGTGAGCGGAATGGTCGGAAAATGAGAGAATGGCCGATGTTGTGTGTACGGCTTCCCAGTGCGGCGCCCAACAACTTTCTGTCAATTTTAGTTTCATTACCAATTTACACACAATTCACTCTTACATTTTTCATTCGACCACCGCAGCTGCTCGTAGAGAGTGTGTGCTTTTACAATATGTCGTTTATGATGTGAGTTTTGCTCATAAAGACAGCTAAAGGTAATGAAATTAAGTCACTAACTTTTAGCAAAGGGTTTTTGCTAATTTTATAATTCAATTCCAAATTTGAGAAAATAAGAACGTGGAGCTTATTCTGCAAAACTACACTGCAATAAATTATGGAATTATGTGGTCCAATCTAACAGAATTGAGTAATGTTATTAACTTCCTAAAAGTTTTTCAATGAGTAACATGTGTTATGATTCCAGAATAACTATAACTGATGTAACATTTTGTAAACGCATTCATTAATCAAAATTAAGTCAAAACAGTTGTAATAATTCCAGAATGTACAAAAAGTCTTAAAACAAATTTTTACACTATGATACAATCATTTTACCAATACAAAATTACCTTTGAGTTACTCAAATGATGCATAATTTTTAATGTCTTCAAAACCAGATATCAACATTAAGTTACAACATTTGTAATGACATCAGAATTTGCATATTCAATTTGATCCCATATTACAATTATTTTGTCGAGTCTTAGTTACAACTAAAGTTTGTTAAGGTATAATGAAACTAAGTCACTAAATTTTAGCAAAGAGTGTTTGCCAATTTTCAAATTCAGTCCCAAATTTGAAAAAATAAGAACCTAGGGATTATTCTGAAAAACTACACTGCCATAAATCATGAATTTATCATGGATTCATAGACCCCATTAATATTGGTTTAATAGAATTGAACTATGTTATTAACTTCCAGAAACTACTTCAATGAGTAAGATGTGTTTGATTCAAGAACAGCCAAAACTGATGTAACATTTTGTAAACGCATTCATAGACTTTCTTAAAGTTAGCTCATTGTACATTTTAATTAATCAAATAATACATAAGTTTCTTTTGGGCTCCACAAAATCAGATCAAAATTAAGTCAGAATAGTTGTAATGACTCCAGAATGAACAAAATGAAAACAAAAGTTTTAAAACAAATTCTTACACTGTGATACAATAATTTTACCAATTGAAAATTACATTTGAGTTACTCAAATGATGCAAATTGATGCAAGTTTTCAAAACAAGATATCAATATTAAGTTACAACATTTGCAATGACTTCAGAATTTGCAGACTAAAAGCAAATTCATTTTTATGCCATATTACAATCATTTTATCAAATTTTAGTTACAACTAAAGTTTGCTTGGGTATAATTTTAGAATTGCAGAAAAAATGGTAAAACTTCTATATTTTAGATATTTCATCATCAGTTTGAAACGCATCAATATATTTTCATAATGTGCAAATCTCATTGAGAACTGACTGCATATGAGAAATGAAAGCAACAAGAAGCATCCCATTATGCACGTCCTGCTCAATAATAATTAGTGCACATGCGAGGCTCTCGTCGAGGCTGGATTATGGAGTTCATTATTAATTTGTTATTAAGCGCGAGGCTGGCGCAGGAGTGCGGTCATAAATAATGAAGTTAAATTTTCGATTCCAAAACGCTGCGGGACAATTTTCAATTTGCTTCTTCACGCGCCTCGAAACGCTCATTGTTATCGTGATGAAGCGAGTATTTCGTGTGCAAAACTGGGCTGCGGACCGGCGCCCACCAGAAACGCATTCGTTTCCCGCGATTTAATTAAACATTTGCGCGAAAAAATTAAATTTATACGTCGCAGATTTAATAATAGTGCACTCAGCAGGCTATTTAATTGCAGATAATGAAAAAATACAAACGGAAAAGTGCTCGTGCGAGAAGTTCTCTAGCACCACTTTTGCTGCATATCAGCTTAATTTCACAAAGTGTAATCATAAAATTAAGACTAGCTCCAAGTAAAACTTGGTAATCATGATAATTACACGGTTTAGTATTTTCAGTAATTAATTTGAGTTGATTTCTAAATTTCACGCTAGATACTCCAATTTTGTTTTGTACTCTTGTAGGATTTGGTGGGGTCAAGCAAAATTCATATTGCAAATTTGTCAGAGTAATATTTCATAGATTCAGGGCGGTAGACATAAATATGCGAGCTATAAAAATTTAATTATTGCGTTATGAGGAAATATTTGTGCGGATTTGGCGTACAACATCGCATCAAATCAAGTCAAATATTTACTATTTGTTCGGTTGGTGTACACACACATCCGATAACATTGCACACAAATCAAACGCGCTGAAATGCGGTACAGTAATAATAACATGCCTTCGAGCTGTCATTCGACGGTGTATACGTTTAAATATTTATTAAAGTATTAACAAGAAAAGAGAACAAACATACATGTTTAACAAGCACAGCACATAATAAGAATCGGTACACGTTTTTGTTGCATCATTTTTCCGTCATTACAATCGAGAGCATTGTGAATGGTATAAAAAGTGGCAATTTAGATTCGTATATAAAAAAAAAACTAGATTACTTATCTAATGATGGTAGGAATGCAGAGAGGAGCTGGAGTATGAAGTGGCCGATGGTTTCCAGCCATGGTCGCTATGGTGCACCTCTTCGACATGTTCGTGATGATCATGATGGTCGTGATGTTCGATGTGTTCGTGATGGTCATGATGGTCGACGTGGATGGGTACATGTACGGGTACCTTCACGGCGTATGGGACCTCTTTCTCGACCGGATAGGGCACTTCCTTGACGACTGGGAATGGCTTATCAACTGGTACCTTGACTGGGTATGGTACTGGCTTCTCCACCTCATATGGGACTTTCTTCTCCACGGTGTACGGTTGTGGCACTGGCACTTTCACCTCATATGGGACTGGCTTGGGTACCTCAACCGGGTACGGCTTGTCAACGGGCACCTTGACTTCATATGGTACTGGCTTCTCAACTGGGTATGGAACATGCTTCTCGACGGTGACATGGTATGGTTTTGGTACATGGACGGTGTAGGGACGGTCGACTGGCACCTTAACTTCATATGGTACCTTTTTCTCGACGGTGTAGGGTGCTGGAACTGGGATTTCAACCTTGACCTCATAAGGTACCTTCTTCTCAACGGTGTATGGGGCTGGTACTGGGACCTTCACCTCATAGGGCACCTTCTTCTCGACGGTGTAGGGTTTGGGCACATGGACCTTGACCTCGTAGGGTCGTGGCACTGGTACTTTCACCTCATAGGGCACTTTCTTGATGACCTCGTACGGTTGCGGCACAAAGTATGGAACCTTGATGTATTCCTTCACTGGGTATGGTACCTTCTTCTCGACAGTGTAGGGCTGTGGAACGGGCACCTTCACCTCGTAGGGAACCTTCTTTTCGACCGTGTAGGGGACGTGCTTCTCCACGGTGTATGGGACGGGGATCTTCTTGGTGACCACTTGGGTCTTTACGTGCTCGTGATGGTCGTGATGGTGGTCGTCGTGCCAGCCGTGGCTGCTGCTGCCGCCGCCGAAATCACCCGTCCATCCGCCACCGTACTCGCCGATTCCATGATCCCCCAAACTAAAACTGCGTTTTACTGGCTTGCCCTCCTGCGCATCCTTCTTCGTATCCGCAGCTAGAGCCGAGCACAAACAAACGGCGCTAAAAACCAACTGAATTTTGGGGAGAAAATATTTGGTTAATTATTGCTGTTGTATGCTTCCAGTTTTTGTTGATGTACTTACAATCGCCTTCATGTTTGGAGGTTTGGAAACGCTCTGATTTTTGAACGCAGCGCGTCTTGCTTATATACTCCTCACCACAAACACTTTCTTTTGACTATTATTAAAACATTACTAAAAATCACTAGTCGAAACCGATTATTAATGCTCCTTGAACATCCATACTCGTAAAATTTGTAAAATGTCTGTCTTGTAAATTCGATGGTATTAAACTTAATTTGCAATTTTTGTACGATTTGCTTCACGAATTTGGCGTAATTAATCCTTAAATTTTACCGCAAGTTATTATTATAATTTTGTACTGTTAATAAATTAAGTTTCTCATTATCACAGCATTATTAAATTTTTTCATTCATCATATAATTATGAAAAATCACTTATTAATTATAAAAAATCATTTTTCTTTAATATTTAAATGATTATATGATATTTTATATTCTGCAATCTTGAATTTTGACGACAAATTTGCAATTTGAAAAGTATAAGTTTCTCATTATCACAACATTATTAAATTTTTACATTATTTTTTCCTTATATCATAATTATGAAAAATTATTCAGCGATTATAAAATTTCATATTTGCTTGATATTAGATTACATTTTATATTCTGCAATCTTGAATTTTGGCGACAAATTTGCAATTTGAAAGCCATAAATTTTTAACAAGAAAATAATGAAGTTCTCTTTGCTTGATTGTCAACATTATCACATAAAGACATAACGGTATTTCGTGAATCGTGCATTATGTCACGTCAATAAAAACGTAATTACAATAAGCGAGCTGCATTCATATTCAAAATGCTGCGGCTTGGAATCGAAATTGTAGCACGCAATTTGCTCAAATGATGAATACGTCCGACGCAGACGACCATAAATTGAAGGCGAGCGTATTAATTAAGATCGGTCGTCGACTTGCGCAATTTTAGAAAATCGGATGTGTATTTGCTCGACGATTCGTTGCCCAATTTGAATTTGACTGCCCAGGCTCGCAAATGTATTGGATGCGAAAAAAGAGAGCGGCACCGGAAACCCAAATTTATCACTTGGTAATTAGTCTTAATCGACTTTATCGTTACACGGTGGCGTTCGATTGGAATATATTCGGGCGCGTAAGATGTGCGAACGGAATTAAGAGTCGCCCGCACATTCGCGCAAAGAAGTGGTTTAGCAGCAATAGCAACAAGACCAAGAAGAAGAAGAAGAAGAAAAAAAGAGTCGAGACAGCCAACTTGGAGCATCGCATTCGATAAATATTAATGGCAAGTGCTCCAAGTTAAATATGCATGGCATCAGTGAGCCGACTGCTTCGCACGGACGTTTTACAACTTTTTAGTACTTTTCTAGATTCGCACTACTTACTAGTTTCATTATTTCGACTCTTTCGCATGCACACCCAGCGAGAATCGTTATCATCGTTTCCTTTCGGTCGAAGAAAACTGATCAACTATGCTAGAAAATATTCATCACTCAAGTGTTTAAATATTAACAGATAAGAAAATTTGATGATCCTATGAAATAATAATTAAATTTTCTAGCATATTATTAAATTCATTTGAATATTTTCCATGGAAGAAAATATTCATTACTTTCAAAAAGATAAGAGAATTTTGATGATTTCTAATAAATACGGAAACAAAATTAAAATATCGAAGAAAATTATTATCTATGATAGATTGCTTTCAAAATTAATGTTCAAATATTAACACATAACATAATTTGATATTTCCTAATAAATGCGGATATAAAAATCGAATTAAATATTTAAGCACGTTATTAAATTCATTTGAAACGTTGAGAACTCGCGAGCAGAGCATTTAAATAAATAAATCAAACGACACGCTAGAAATGCCACGAATTTTAACACACATTGTATAGATAATAAGATTGTACAAAAAAAGCACTCTACATACGAAACGCATTTTACGATGAGAGCGTAGCCAACATACGTAAGGCTTCTGATTTGGTCAAATTTCTAAAATGAAAGTATACACGACAAATATCGTCAAATGAAAATATCCATAGATTTCTTTATATGCACAGATAAATGACTTAGTTAATTTGACGCCATTTCGAGATTTCAATTTGGACAAAGAATGCGGCCTTTCGTCGAATGATCGAGAAATATTTGCGTGGCATTCATTCATTTATTGAGGAGATCGTTAAACAACTGACGCTGGCTTGATTACATCAAAAGATAGCATTGTCTGTTAATTATACAAATTATATAAGTCGGATCAATGTAATTGATATTCTAATTGATACTGCAGTTTCGAAACAATGAAAGCAATATTATTAATTGAAAATATTTAATTTAATTGAATCAGTTTCAAATTGATTGCTCTGATGTTCACGTTGCACAATTTTAATAACAATTAATAAAATATTACAGTAATTAGAGATTGCTGTTATTTAGATGCAAAATTGGCTACAATTAGTGCAAATTTAGATTCGCACTTTCCGTCATATTTTCACATTATATTTACATTAAATTAATTAACTGGTTCCTAGAAAAGCAAAACATTAAATGCTTTTACTGGTTCAGTAAATAATTCTCATCGTTAACGTATCATGAGATTGAAACTTTTAAAAATAAATTGTTTTTGTGCAAAAAGTCCCTGCAAATGTTCAAAGTATTTTGCAATTTTTTGATAATATTTAAAATTATTTGCAATGCAATGTAATTCTCGTCAAACATTACTATCACCAAAAAATAAGCAAATGTTTAATTGGAATTGAAGTAATAAACAACTTAATAAATACATTAATTAAAAATCATTGTTTTCGATATTCGCGTCATAACAAATTGTGGCATTCATTAGGAATACAAATAATTAAGTTTGAAAAATGAATGGCAGCTCGTCACAAATAATTATGATGAAAATATTAATTATACATTTTAAATGATAAACAACATTTATTTACAAAAATATTTTAACAGTATTAATATTAAATTATTTGATGTATTATGTCAATCAAACTGCAATACTGAATGAGGTATTTCAACTGGTTAAATCTGAATTGTATTCAATTGAATGCGCGACTGGGTTTGTTCATTTAACTATGCAAAAATCAATTATATCGCTTTACAATATTCGAGCAACAAACAATAATAAGTGAATTAATTATTCATTAAAAATGCCCGTTAGAAAATAATTTCAATTTTGGATTGATATAATGAATTCAAATTGAATACACACATAAGTGGAAATTAGCTATTTGCAGAATTTGAAGTGCACCTAATTCAAGATCGTATAGTTGTGATATTCGGAGATAGATGCCATCGATATATTATAGCAATAATGATCGATTAATGGTTTGACTGATTGATAACTATGCATTGGAATCTCCTTCAGCCTGAATGGTCCTATAGATATATTAGACAAGTACAAGTGTGCGTACCATTGACGATTATAACCGTCGCAATGCCTGACATCGAGCATGCTCGATGTTTGCGAATGAATGGAAGCTTTGTATCTGCAATACAACGAATTGCACTAATCATCATGCACCATGTACGTGCGGAATGTAATTGCCGTGCGTATTTCGCATCGCGTTTCAATGGTAGATGTGCAGTGCATGATGGGCGAAAGGAGATGAAGCTGCGTTGGTATTCTAATTGAAAATTTGCGAGACTATTTGCATTGCCACCGAATTATAGTACTATTATAAATAGGGAAGGGTTCATATTAAATTCATATTGCTTGAAATATATCCATTCATGTTCAAATTTGTATGCATTTTGGATTACGTATTGAAAGTTTGTTTATACCAAAAAGTTAATGAGGTAAATGTTCAAATTTGTATGCAGTATTGGTTTTGTTTTGAAAGTTAAATTTGCTATATATTAAATTAATGTGCCAATTTGAATATATTTTTGATTATCTACAGAAAGTTAGTTTGAGCCAGAATTTTATTGAAGCAAAATACAATTTTTTATGTGTTTTTGATTATGCATTGAAAGTTACGATTTATGTTTTGAAAGGTCAAATTTGTTTGTATTCATGATTATATAATAGAAGTTATTTTCTTTTTTTCAAAAAACTCATCGAATTCAAAGAATTGATAGAATAAGGCTACTAAGAAAATCAAGAGATAATGACTCTACTAAAATATTTAGTTATTATTCCATTTCAGAATAAGTAACTTGGATTTTTGATTTGATGAACTTATAAATTATTCATTTTGATTCAGTAAGATGTAATTTTACAAACGATTGTTAATAATTTAGAAATAACAATCCATATTTAATCACATGAGTTTTCTTTTTGAAATATCTACCACTTTACAACTATTTTAAACAATATGGTGACAAGCTTTTGATGAAACCCTGAAGAAAAGAATTTATATTTGTCTTTCTAAACTGTCAACTATTCTTTCTATTCTTATTAGATAAGTTTTGATAAGATATTGGGAGTATCTTCAGATGAAAACTAGAAAAGATTGTTAATAATTTAAAAACAAATGTAACAAACGATATTGAATAAGAAATTTAATTGTTTTTGAGCAATCACCTAATCAACCCCCAAATAACAAATTGAGTTCACATTTAACATTATTGTTAAAAAATTCCTTCCTATGTAGGAATCAAATGAATACCCAAATGAATCAAGTTATAAATTGGTCATTTTAATAACCATGAGTGAAATAAATATTTGCACATAAAACTAATTACAATTAGGGGGAAACAACATAAAACCCATTTAATAAAACCATTGAATTCAACCATTCATTCAACCCTACACACAACAATAAAACCATCTGCGAAAGATATGAAAGAAATTACACCCTCATCCACCGAATGAATATTTCAATACGGGTTGAAATGCTGGTTACCTCCAATTCAGCCCGGAAACCCATTACGATTACGACTGTTGTAGTAAAAGGTACTTAAAATATCGCTCCGAATGCTTATTACATCCCAAAATGTACGTGAAGACTACTCATTCGACAAGCGCCTTTCTTGTTTCGCATTTCGAAAATGGTAGTAGCTACATGCTCTAAAATTACGAGTCCTGCCACACATTCGCATCTAGCAATCTTAATGGCAGCTCGCGCGCGCATTGAAATTGCTTAATTTGAGCCGAAATTTAAATTATTACGCTCATTGCTATCATTTATTACAATGCATAATTGTGTAATGCAATCAAATTACCGCTTCTTACATCGGTAGCGGAACGTACAACTCGAGGCCTCGAAGTATTCACGATTTTGCTTCTGACGTGCAAACCAGCAACAAAGCCGATGTCGAAGAATGTACCACTCGAGCCAACATTGCAATTGCAAATATCTTTAATTGCAATGCGACGATTTCTATACGCGGGATTTTCGCAATTTTATGTGTTTAATAAGTCACAATGCAGTGACAATGCAACACTGAGCCAAGGTATGCAAAGTTTAGGAGTGTAATTAACAAGGATTATTGGCATAATGTCTCGTCTTGTATTGTATTGTCTTGTTTTGAGTACGGACTACTTATTCGTTTTCAAACAATGATTTGCAATTTAACAGTGAGATTTTGCAAGATTTGTATCATTTAATATTGAGTACAGAAGATACCAGACTTTGTATAAGGATCTGATTGAATTTATGTGATTCAAGATTCTGAGGAACCTACAAAATTTTTGGTTTGAGGAACCAAAAGCAGACATTTAAATACAAAATTACACACATTAAGAAAAATATATAAAAATATGTTTGATTGTTGATGGATTTCAGAGAAGGTTTCAAAATTTACATATTAATTTACATTCTTGGGCTTTTTGGGTTTTTTTCATTTACAAAATTTGGAAGCAATCCCATATTTTAAAATTCGAATAAAATATATCCCAATTGAGCTGATAAATTAGAGAACTTGAGTGTTCATGTAATACTTAGATTTCTTTGCAATTATTTAATTTTTATGTTATGAGATATTTGCAAGAAGATATAAAATAATTAGTTAATATACTTGCATAGAAGAAAAGAACATGAAATGTAAAACTATAAGAAATAAATAGATAACAAAGAGAATTATACAAATATAATATTTCAAAATTCAGCAAAGAATTAATCAAGAAAACATTTGTTTATCTAAAAAGTGCATTATTATTGCATAATAAAGAAATTGACTAATGATGATCCTAATGATAGCTAGAGATTGATTAATCATCTACTGGTTAATGAATTAATAAACTTTCAAGTTTGCAATCTGAAATAATATATCTGAAAAATTGTATTCATTTATATTTTGCAAATTAATCCAGAAATGGTTTGGGAATTATGCACATATTGCACTGAAATAAACAACAGTAAATATTTCTTATTTTTCCGGTTCTAGCTCAAAATTTACTGGTCTAATTATGGAAAAATGAAGAATCTCAATGGTTCTACTAAATAGGAACCTGAGAATATCCTGAATATCCTGAAATTTTCTTACTAATTTGGATAACCTTTTTTGAAATGCCAGACCCGAAAATTATGCCCAAAAACATGGAATAATCAAAACACAAACAATTTCTAGAAGATCAAGAATAATGTCTTGAATGACATCATTTTATTAATTGTAAATTACTAATCTCTTGGATATTAAGTGAAGAATGATTGGAGCCATTAAACTTTGCAATAAACTGCAAATTTGCACGCGCAATGAACCGGATATAAATCATTCGCTTTACATTCTTCACATTCTATTCGCGGTTTGCGGCTCGTCGAAAAGCCAAACCGGCAGAAATCCCTTTATATTCCAATCTGTGCGATGAGCACAAACTGATTGATAATCAATATGCTGGCGGTGATGTACCGATGTACCATTCGCACATCGAATCCGAAAGGAAAACATGCATGCATACAGCCAGCCGATCGGATCTGATGGCGGCGACGACATCGTCAAATAAAAGCGTGTGTGATCAAAAGAACTCGCACGTCCTGCATATGCGATGTTTGGTGGCGGCTGGTGATCTCATACTTGAATGCCGACCCGCCATGATCGAATATATTCAAAATATGTTTCAATCTGCACAGCACGAGCAACAATGTCGCATAAAAATGGTAATATAATGCCCGCCAGAGGATCGCGTATAAAACATAAATTCCGCAAAAGATATTGAAGTGACAATCTATGTCGATGCGGGGGCGTGCGGCGGATCATCGTTTATCGGCCGCCACCTCTTTCTGCAAACCATGAGGACCAACTTTCCATCCAGCTTGGAAAACTCTCTTTTGCGTGCGCCGCCGACAGGAAATTAAGCCCCTGCCGACTAGTTGTCCAGGAAATTCGCACAGCGAGTGCGGGGGAATATGGGGGATGGTATTTTGATGGGGGTGGGTTATATGCAAGCGCATGCAGCATCCATTTATCTGCTGCTGTCCGGTGGTGATGTTTTTTTTTTGCATGATACGCACTTGCATATCGGATTTTTATGCGATGCCATCTCGCAAAATATGGAGCCGTATAATTGACTTCAAGTGCGTCATACTCGTTGCCTCCAACAAGATTTGCTCATTATTTTCAACAATGCGTAATTGCCTGTCTGTACTTATTCCTCTCGTCCGTTTTACATTCTCTGATCTTCATTGTTGGGCTTTTCATGGAAGATGCTTTTTTTGGGAGAATAATTGATTCCGATGTGAGATTAATTAGATTTGAAATTTTCGCAAATTAAATCGACTTACGGCGAAATCCATGCAGTCTGCGCATTTAATTTTTGTTGTTCAAGTTACCTGCGTTGATTAATTAGAATCGAATTTTCTGTTAATTAAATCAAATACATTCGAACAAAATGTAGGTGCTCAACTTTCGAGGACCTTTTGCATTGAAAGTACGAAGTCCTCAAAAACAACAATCCACTTAAAACATGGATAACAATAATTTGCAAAATTAAAGATGAGAATATTGGATTGCAAATATTTGTTGAGGTTTGAGGCACTAAAAAATATTTTATGGGTGTTTCTGTTAATTTGTTACTCAATTTAATTTTTAGCAAAAAAAATTGCAAATAAATTGTGTTGTCTCCAGGATCATAGATAAAATTAACATTTTTCTCTAGGAATCTCATCATTTTTGGGAAACTTAGTTTCTAGAAAAAATTTGAATATTTCGGTAAAATTCAAATTTGAAATCTAATCTGATAGAAATTAAATTGTCAATTTTTAAAATAGTTGTAGAAAATGAAGATTATCCTGAGTTGCCTACAATTTCAGCCATAAAATTAACATTCTTCGCTAGGATTCGCTATTATTTAAGGAAATTTATATTCATTAATGATCACGAAGAAATAAATTCAGGAATTTAGAGAAAAAGTTGTGTATAGTTTGGTTTAGTTCCTATTTTAAATTTAATGTAATAAAAACTCATTTTAAAATTGCTGCGGAAATCATGAAATGTAGAAATTGCGTTTGAAAAATATAATTTAATTTTTATTCCACGAATGAATAAATTAATTTATAGAATAAAATTGTAAATAACTATTGGTTAAATTCCAATTTAAAATCTAACCTAATAAACATTCAATAATGAATATTTGAAATTGTTGATTTACGAGATATCTTGAGATATCTACCAATTTTAATGCTGAAGAAATAAATGTAACCAAGCTAAATTAATTTATGAAATTTCTAGAAAAAAGTTGTGGATAGGTTAGGTTCCAATTTGAACTCTCAAACTCAATTGTCAATATTTAAAATTGTTGCAAAAATCTTCCCGGAAATGTAGGAATTGACTTAAATCTTGAGTTTCCTACATTTTCATCCATAAAATGAACATTTCTCTCTAGAATTCTGAAGTTTTGGGAAATTTACATTTTTTTTCAAAGCAAATCGAGAACTTCCAATTTGAAATTTAATCTAATAAAAATTCAATTATAACTATTTAAAATTGTTGTATGAAAAATTGTAATGAAACTACTGCAAATCTAGAAAATGATGTTTATTTTGGGTTACCATCAATTTCAGCAAAAAAATAACATTTTGGACAAGGATTCTCAAAACTTTTGGGAAATATATGTAACCAAACAAAATGAATTTAAGAAATTTCCAGAAAAAAGTTGTGAATATCTCGTTAAGTTCCAATTTGAAATCTGATCTAATGGAAGCTCACTTGTCAATAAATATTTAGAATTATTAGAAAAAAAGGAAATAATGTTCCGGAAATGTAGAAATTGATGTTTATCTTGGAAAAACTGGAATTATTTACTTAACCGAAATGAAGCCCCCTTTTTTCTAATAAAAGAGCGAAGGTAATTGAAGGAAATTTATGAAGTTTTCGAATGGCAGAGATTACAGCCACCCCCCAACCGATTATTACATCCTAATTGTGCGCGACATATGTTCGGGGGCAGGCTAAATGCCGCCCCGTTAGGACGTGACCGCGTTTGCAAATGTTAGCACGGCTGGTTGCGTGCGGTTTGAAGAAGGTGGAAAGCAGGCGGCAAGCTGGGCGACACATAAAAGTTAGTGTGCTCCTGCCGCCCCCGACACATCCTTCCTTCTCCTCTGGAGGCGCTATCACCACCACCACCGCCACCACCTCCGCCTCCTTCTCAGCCCCCCAAGTGTACACAAAACGTAGAGACCAGCCCGGAATCAAGCAACTGAACGCGTACACAAACATCAAACACGAACATGAGGGCGGGGGTGTTCCCGACGCCACCGCCGCGCCGATTTCTGACTGCATTGCCCGACCGGGAACAAGCTGGGAATAAATGGAGGCGCGAACCTTCGGGAGAGCAGCGTGCGACGTCGACTCCTGGTGACGGAGCCGTGTTAAAAATGTTCGCCGACTGATCAAAGTGAATGATGGCTGGAGATTATTTTCCTTCCGACTCTGTGCGCGACTGACTTCGTACCAGGAGGGTTTTACAACCCGGAGGAGGCGATGGTGGCGATGGTGACGGTGATGGTGACTTGCCTCCCAGCGCTTCCTGCTGATGCCTGGAGACGCCGACCGAATGCGGTATAAATTATTATCAGTGTTTTCTCATCGCGTACTACTTCTTACATAAGTTACCAACTTCTCTCAACCGACTTGCCACCAAGTTGCCATTTTAAATCACTTTAGTTTTATTTTCGATGTCAGTGTTTTCCATGCTTTCAACTAATCAACTATCTGCGAGGAGCTTCGTGCGCATTTGCAAACAAACACGAGCGTGTTTACGACAAGGGACGTAAATATTAATTAAGTTTTCGCAATTTTATATCAGAAATGTTTTCTAGTCAGGGTTTATGGAATTGTTTTTGTTGATACCGTTGTTTTTTTGGATAAAATATTACCACAAAAACCAATATTCAGAAAAAAACAAGATAATTTAATTATTAATGTTACGGATTAAAATATAGGCAACTGAAATTGCTTTAATTCTATGAGTTCAATTACAAAATTAATATTTTCTGTGCGGAATTTTTAAATGGGACCTAGAGTAAAATTTAAAAACCAACCTTTTCCATGTTAATTTCCTTTAAATATAAAAAACGCCCTAAAGTTCGACAATTTAGGTACTTTGCAATTAGTTATCTTTTGTCGTTATAAGAACATTATAGAATTATTGATGTTATTTGGAAATAATAAAAACTCAATTGTCAATAATTAAAGTTGTTCTATAAAAATTGTAACAAATCTTCCAGAAATATATAAAATGATGTTTATCCATGAAATTAATGCGTTTCGTTAGGATTTTCAAAATAAAAATCGTTGTTTAAATTATTATTCTTTCAAACGTAAATTGAAAATCTGATTGTACGTTTTAGTTAGAAACAAATTTCCCAATTCATTATTCGTAGTTTTCATTTTATCTGTACAAATGTTTGATTTGAATATTCGATTCAATGTCGCAATTTTTGATTTTTCTGCACAAATTCCTAGGCAAAAAACTCATGGAAAATAATCATTTATTTGATAATATGAAAATCATTCATGAAAATTACTGTTGAAAATTGTATAAAATAAAAATTTTAGTTTCATGGGAATTCAGTTGTTTCATTGGCGCTCTTAAAATTGCACTCGAATCGCACATTTGATTTCATTGTTTGTAATCCTTGGCATTCATTTCAACCAAGACTTTTGAAAACTTTAGGAATTTTACTTTTGTTAAGATCATTAAGGAAATTGGGTTTAGAAATATATAGAAAAATTTGTAAATAGTTTGATTAAGCTACAATTTGATATCTAATCTAATTAAACCTCAATTGTCATTATTCAACTTTATTGCATGAAAAATTGCAATAAATATAAAAATGATTTAGAAAATAATATTATCTACAAAAAAGATTCAGCCATAAAATTCACATTTTTCGATTGGATTTTCAAAACTTTTGGGAAATTTACAAATTTTAACGCTAATGAAGAAATTGATTCAACCAAAGTAAATTAATGTAAGATATTTCTAGGAAAAAAAACTGAGAATAGTTTGATTAATTTAAATTTGAAATCTAGACTAGTAAAAACTTAATTGTCAATATTTAAAATCGTTGAATGAAAATTTTGGTTTCGCACATTTGTTTCCATCTTTTGTTATCCTTGACGTTCATTTCAACCAAAATTTTTGAAAATTTCGTAACGATGAACCAAATAAAACAAAGTTTTTCAATAGAAGACAAGCAGAAAGATAATTTATATTGCTTGTACATGAAAAATGAAATATTATCAATAACTAATTAGAACGTTTCATCAGCAGTTGCTTCCATCAAATATTTGGAAGGCATGTCACCAAATGCAAACTCATCAATAAATTCCGGTCATAAATTGGGTGAAATCAGGAAATTGTTGCGTCCATCCCATCAGTAATCCATTTATCATTTATACGAGTGCGCGGCGTTCGCGGCTTGTTTCATCAATAATTATTTTTTACAATCAATTCCGCTGCACTAATTGCTGGATTATTCCCCTATAATTGCCATTACTCACCTACGAATGTCACAACCTGTGATTTCCATACAGATGATGCCAATATAATCCGCATCTATCCAATCAATTACCGATATTTTTTGCAAACGAATAGCGTTTGAATTTAATCGCACTTTTTCATTACAATAACTGGAAGCAATCGAACAGAACGAAGTGAAATCAAAAGGGATAGAATGGCGCAAAATCCATCCACCCACTCATCCCACCCACTGAGAACACACTCAACGGATTTGTATTTATCCAGAAAATGAATATCCGTACAGTGGCCAACAACGCGACAAGGACATTAACGACAGACCGTGCGATTTCATCGGCAACCAAAGCACACTCTTTGGTGGTGATGGCATCCACCACCACCGACCACCCCCAACATCTTGAAGCTGGCTGCAATCAGGCAAAGAGCCCAGCTGTGCTGGCCGGCAATATCTATTCCAGGGAATCGAGGGAAAATGAACGCAGAACGCGCCGATATTTGGAGCGCAATTACGGATGGCCTAATAATTTATATAGATTCGTCGAACGGAAAGTGTCAGGGGTCGTGCTGAAGACATTCCCTCGATAGCTGCTGGCGCATAAATCTCGGGAGGAAAAGTCGCGTTTCCAACGGAGTGGAAAAAATGCCTCCTACAGGGACTTTTGCCCGATAAGCACAAAGAAATGCGAGGTGCCCCGCGTCTAAACCAACAAGTAAACGCGGCACGAAAAACTTGCTTAATGAAAATTTGTATTTGATGTCGGCGTTTTTATCTTTTTCGTTTTTTTTCTCTTCGTCGTTGTCGTCGTCATGGTATGAGTTGCTGTGCTTCGTCTTGGCGTCAGCGAAGCACAAACAATTCTCGGGGAAATATCCAGGCATTACATCGCCATCATCGTTCCGTGCCCCGAGGCGCGCAATAACAGAAAGTCACAATAACACAAGCGGCTTAACTATGAAGAAAGTGTGGACATTAGAGGCTTTTCCTCAACATCTCTCTCGTGTGGTAGAAGTGCGCGTGCGTGTGTGTCTCCATCAACAATATTGTTGCGAAATTGAAACTGGATGGCGCACCGTATGCCGCATTCGCATTCCGCGCCAAATCTCTGCCATAGTTTTATTTTTTCTTTTGCGGGTGGTCCAGGAAAACTTCGCCGAATGCTTTCACCTCGTGCTGCTTCGTGGAGCGCGAGTGAAAAAGAAACTTATTATTATTAAAGTTTAAATTACTTTCTAACTAGGTTTTAACTGGTTCAACAAGACCTGTCCGATCTTCCGAGATAAATTATTGTGCGGATCGCGGACGCGATGAAAAATGGCACCGGGAATTCGCCGAATTATGTAAGCGCGAATTTTCTTTAGTGATTTATAATGGATCCCAGTGTTTCGAATACCGTTCCGTTTCGTGTTTCGTGTCTCTGCGCTTTCGTTCATTCGGTCCGTATATCATATGTAAATTATTATAGGCTCAGATATGAATGAACTTGCCAGTGATGCTTCATGCAGCAATGTGCCATTTCGCATGATTTTGTAATTAATTTTTTTTGCGATGTTTTCAGTTTACTTGATTGTTGCTGTTTTGTTCCATGAAGATGATATAACATAAATTATTGCAGCAATATCTAGCCAACGCATAATCCAGCATGATTAAAATGTCCAATTTTTTAGACCTATTTTTATAGATTCAGATTTTCCTTATTTCTGAATACTTTTCCCGTAAGAACTTCATTGTTACGCTTTATCTGGTGGTATAAATGAATGTATAAATGTGTACATGAGACACTCTAGAAACACTTATAATTAACGAAAGTCTTAGAAATTTTGTTCCTAAACTTGATCCTCATTATAGTTCTAGAATATTTTATATATGATGCCCTAAAAGTGAAAAATTTTGTAAACTGAGTTGGTAGATATGCAATGATTTATAATTTTTACATCCAATATTTAATATTGGTGATATAACACGAAAACCAGAAGTTCAAAAAGTTTTTGAATCCCGCATAAACCTATGAAATTACAAATTACTTATCTTTATCAAATTCTACAAAAGTATATGAATTAAAAGAAATTGAATTGATAGTATCTAAAAATGTTGATCCTAGGAAATCATTTTTGATATATTAAAACATGTCATCACAATTGTATGATGCAAACATAGAAATTTCAAAATATTCAGAAATAGAAAACTTACTGATAAGTCGATAAAAGAACATTTTGGATTTTCATTAAAATTTAAAGTTTTCAATATCAATCCAACTGATTACTACAAATTTATTGCATTAGCAATATTTGAAATATTTTAAAATGTATTAGCAATAGAAATAGTACAAAAAGTATGTTTCAAAGACTAGTAACAAACTATATTTTTATCCACTTTAAAGTGATATATTAGATTGTTTGAAATCTTGAAAATTTCATTACTGTTTTTGAGCACCTAAGCCTCAAATTCGTTCGTAAGACCGCTTTTCAAATAAGAAGACAAGTTGGGATCTGGATCAAGGCCAAACTTTGAAGCAATCATTTCCAAACATATACATATTGCATGGAAACATTATTAAGCGACCCAAATCGCTTCAGCCATAATTGCAATAATAGCAACGCCGCGCAAATAATGAATCATAACACGTCCTAATCCCGATTAAGATGGAATTACGCGAGTTGAGAGGAGCAACTTTCGAAAACTACGAATAGTCGAATGCTGCAGTCTGGGAGCCATCAAGGCCTAATCCGACCGAAATGGCGCATCTCCCACTATAATTCCGCTTTATATTAATTTCCGTCGAATCTAATCCGAAACAAACCACTCGCACTAATATAATTAATACGTCTTAATTGACTAATCCATCACGGCTTGCCTCTACGCTCGATCGCACCAGCAAATACTGACAAGGCTTAAACCGCATCATGTCGGTTCGCATCCTGCCTCTGCATATTTATTTCCAAGCAATTCGAGCTGTTATACGAAAATTTGCCTAAACTATTAGACATACGAAATAATGGGAATAATACCTGTTTGGGTACCACTATCCAGATGACAAAATTGCAGCCCCGTTCTATTTTGCAGTGAAATTGTACGAAAAAAAAAGAGGGCAATGGAAAGCGCAGGTATTTGCAATTAAAAGCCGCTGCATATTTTAGCAGCAGGCAGTGAGTACAAAATGCGATATTGTCTGAGCATTTCTGCATCATTACCATTACCGTTTACACGCCAACAATGCCCGACAAGTCGGCTAAGAGCCGACGAACAAATCCAGTTGATGGGATGGACTCACCTGCAACAAGAGAGAAATGAAAGTTATTAAGAAAGTTTATTGCAAATTGAAAAAATTAAAGTTGAGATTTTACGTGTCATAATAGTAGGGGGGTTGTAGAGTGGTTTTTGTATTTTGGTAATGTAGGAATGTTGGAATATTTGGGAGCTTGGTAATGGGACATTTTCATATTTCATGAGTTTCTACATCATCATGTTTCAAATTTCTGGTATCCCTTAAAATTCATATTATACAGGTTCATTTTGAACTAATTTATTATTCAAGAAATATTTCAATGCAGTCATTAAGATTATTCTTATCATTTATTACCAAGTATCCAATAATTTGATATCTTATTTTCTGGAGATGATTCTGAGTTCTGAGTCAACTCATAAGTAACTCTATGAAACATTTTCTTGTTCTCAAGAAATAACACAATTATATAAATATATCTACTATTTACCACTATTATCAATTCGAATGTCTTTAACTCCATGAAAAGTATCCTGCAATTGCAAAAATATCCTTTATATCAAAAGGTCTAACCAAGGTCCAGCAATAAGAATCATTCATGGAAAATTCTTGAATTTGAATGATCTATTTAACCATAATCTACCAAATTTTCTACACCTGGAAAAATATTTTAAATAGAACAACCTTCAATTCTGAAAAGCAAGACAAGAAAGCTGCAAAAAAATTCTTCCAGTCCAATATTACCGTAGTTTATAAGGAACGAATTGATAGAAGATTTTAAAATATGATTTGTTCATAATAAGTTTTTGATAAAAAAAAAACAAAACAAAAATTACTTATGATTTAATTTACTGGTTTATTTTAAGTCAAAGAAGTTGTGAAAACTCTCTCGTCTTTCTGTTTGTTTCAAAATTAGTCTCCAATATCAATCTAAAACCCATTCTTGCACTTACAAAATCTGAAATCAAGATTTTGCAAGCAAAATATACCAGCAACACAAATACTATCAATCCTGGAAAATTCTTGAACTTGAATGATCTATTTAACCATAATTTACCATCTTTTCTGTACATGGGAAAACTTTTTGAATAGAACAACTTTCAAATCTGAAGAGCAAATCAAGAAAGCTGCATAAAACTTCTTCCAGTCCAAAATTACCATATTTTACAAGGAAGGAATTGATAGAAGATTTTAAAATGTGATTTGTTCATAATAAGTTTTTGATAAAAAAAAAACAGAAGTTACTTATGATTTAATCTACTGGTTTATTTCTAGTCAAAGAAGTTGTGAAAACTCTCTCAAATTAGTTTCAAGTATCGACCTAAAATCAATTCTCCATTAGATATTGCTACAGATTTTTGCACATTTTTGCAAAATCTGAAATCTTTAAAAATTTACCAGGATACAAAAAGTATAAAAAGTCGATTTAAAAGAGCTAGCAACAAACTAATTTTCAAGTTGGACATTTCTAAACCTAACTTATGAGCTCTTTCCAAGACCCATAAGCTTGATTACTATGGATTTTGGCCTTAGCAAAATCTGAAAACTTGCAACATAAAAGTGCAAAAAATTTTTTTCAAAGCACTAGAATCAAATTCTCTTGCAAATGGGGCATTTCCAAAGTTTATCACCAACCAACCTTAAGATGGGAGGACTATCTCAATGATGGCAGTTTTTCGGTTCCAAAATTTACTAAAAACATGATACCAGAAATACCAATCTACCTATTTTTTGCATTTGATACCTTAAACGGAATTTCAGAGGTTGGCAAGCTTGTAATTACAGAACTTTCATCGAGCTGGCGAATAGCTTACCCGCAACGCATACAAACAAGCAGCAATCTTCACGCGGGACATTAATACATTTACAAGCAGCAAGTGCATGCACATTAGCCTCTGCAAACGGGAGCAGCGCGACTGCTGCGAATTCGGGATACAGACGAGCATAACCACCACAAGCAGTAATCCGCGCAGTCGGCGGGCCTGGAATGGATACAACACGTCCCAGCAGGAAGCCCTCCGTCGGAGGCGGCGAAGCGGCAGGTATACACACAACGCGTCGTTGTCATTGCCGCCTCCGCAGCCGTCGCCGGCATCGACATCGCCCCCAACGATGGACGCATCCCGTCGACCGACCCCGAGAGCCCATCCCGCTCGTCGGGGATGAGAGATCCGCATTACTGCCAATCGGTGGGCATGTTCTTTGTGTGCAATCCAATTAAGTTAATCGCAGCTCGTCACTGAATAGCGTCAATTAGGCGATAGAAACCGCAGGCATTACTCTCAACGTGACCTCGCACCCGCTGGTGGTGGCTTTTTCTCGTCGCCGCCCCCGTCCGTCCGTTTTCGCACCCATGTTTCCAACGCGTCGTTTCCGCTCTTCGCGACCGAACACTCTTTGGCAAGGTTGGCGGAAAAGGTGGTGTGCACACATGTCGCCGAATCGAATAATTCCTCGATAAAGGTTTGAGCACTTCCGGCCGTCCCATTTGCGGGCAGCATTCTTCTTGTATCATTTACCCGGTAATCGCCCACTTTGGTCCAATATCGTTCGGGAATTTCGCAATAAATTGCAATTCGTCGGTGGAAGAGGTTTTACGATATCTTCCAATGCAAATTTATTCCAGAAGTGTATACACGTACGCTTCGGAAGGAAGCGGTTCAAGTAGTTTAAAATTTAAATATTACAAAAGGCGCTGTGCAAAGGCGGAAAGGGAAATGCCCCGCGATGCGGCTGCATTGCTGAATTGGTCTTCGGAGGGCGATCGTCATAAACCAATAACCAGCAGATATTTATCAAAGCACGTGGGAAATTCAAGAATGCGTCGTCCCGATAACCCGTAGGAATTCCAAATTATATCTGGCTGAAGAACCCGTATGTATATTGCGAGACGGGCACCGGAGGAACAACACAAGAGGTCCACGAAGGCGATCCATCCTGAAGGAAGCTTTATGCCTGACCGAGTGGTGGGGGAGAATAAAGGGATATATCGCAGTTATTGGATTTTTTCTGCATTCTGATTTCCTTATACGCTCGAGTCCACTTCTTCGTCGACCGGTGTAATTCTCGATTGCTGAGCTTCTTTCGTGATGCTCCACCAGCTTTCTGATATCTCGAACCAAGAAGCAATCATAAGTTGGAAAATGCGGAGCAGGCATTTTACTAGGAGAGTCCTTGATGCTTATCCCTTTTCTCTGAATAATTACAAGCCATCCAAGTACTAGTTTGCAAACGAAGAGATATATGATAAGAAATACGAATATGAAGGAGAAAATTGGTGGGTTCATAACGTTATCAAATTGAAAGGTAATAAAGCAGCTCGTAAATGAAGAGGAAAATCTTCGAAAAGCAGCTAGCGACTTTCGTTTCCGTCTTGTTCTTTTAATTAAATCATCGACAGTGGCATCCAGTGCGCGTGTAGTAAAATAACGATTCGACAATAAAAGCTGCCAAATGACCTAATACGATGCAATAAAATCGCATGGAGCGCGAAAAGTGCGCCCGTTTACGATGCGTTTGGAAAAATGGAAGTTGGTGTGCACATTCGTAGATCTTATGCCTTCTGATCCTTCCGACTTCTTCTGTCAAACATGAGCTTGTTGTCACTTCGCGGTGGCTGTCAAACTGACTTCCTTGCTCGTTTCTGTGTATGTTTTCGCTGGGCGAAAGTGCATAACAATGGGAAATATGAAGAGTTAAATTTTATGAGCGGCGTCAACGATGAAATTTTTAAGGCAACGGATTTACGATTCTACTCCATTCTGGAAGATCTTCTTGCACTCAATAAATGCGGATTGTAAAATGAAAATTTAATTTTTCCACTATTTCAACCCCTTTCATAATTTGTATTTGAGAAATTGCATTTTCTTGTAAAATTTGAATTCAAAAATTCAAAAATACATCCTAGTTTGAAAATTACCGTAATGCAGTATTTGGCGCTCACGTGCCTATAAATTACACAACATTAAACTTTCCTTTCTTCCCCTCATTCCTTCCTCGGATATAATTGCGATCGTAGGCAATGCATGTAATTACTATATAAACTTTCGTCGGTCCAATTTCCCGGTTTGCCTAACACAGACACGGGGGCGCACGACGAAGAATTTACCTTCGCGTCCGTCGTCGTCCTTCCTTCCAGACATCGTTAGATTATTATAAAATCCACCCCCGCAAACGAGGATGTTTTAATGCCGTCGTATTCGCGTGCAGTTCCACAAGAAGAGTCGAACCATCCCGGGCGCACTTCGTCCTTTCATTGCCATCCAACGCGAGGACGACATCGTTCCTCCTCGTGGTTGTCGTCACAAGCACGAAAATAAACGTTGATTTCGCATTATAAAGCGCAAACGAGGCGGGGTACGTTTCGTTTTCCTTTATCACTTACTTTCCTCAATTACATCCTAATTGGTTTATTCCACTGGCGTGGGTGCTGCAGGACGCGAATATTCATGTCGTACATCCTTCCTAATGGGCACTGCTTTCGACAGTCAGTTTTCTTGCCGACAGGATAATTGATTTCGACTTTATCGTTTATCGATTAATGCCATCTTATTTGTGCATTTATTTGGGGGTTTAATAAGACAATGATTCGAATTTGAAAGAGTACAATTCTAGAATCTAGGATCAAGACGAAAATTAATATTCTGAAGTTGAAAAGACAAAGCTATGTAATCCTGATTATACGATCTTTCATAAATTAGCTTTTAAAGTTGTCAAAACAAAAAAATAATTTTTTCCCTGATTTGGTCATTGCAAAAGTTTCAAGTGGAAATACGAACTTGAAACCTTTCATCACTTTAGTTTTTCAATTTATCAACTATAATTTGTTAGTTGAAACAGTCAAACTAATCCTAGAACCACTGAGAATTTGGCTATTTTTCATTAATTAACTTTTAAAATAGACAATACCAGAATACATAATTGTAAAAATTTGAACTAAGAATCAAAACTAGTCCTTATCTTATACTACTGTAATTTTCCCACATTTTGACTTGTTAGAAGAACTATTACAAGTAGAAATAACAAATCTGTCTAATTCTGGAAACACTTAGAATTTAGCTATCTTTCATTAATTAACTTGTCAACTACTCATTAAAATCATACACGATATCTAAAATTCTGTAGCTGAAACAAAACTTTCTAGATAATCTGTGCTTGAAACTTTGATCCACTTTCCTTTTTCCACATTTCAAATTCTATTTATTACTCTGTACTAATAGTAAAACTAATCCTAGAAAGTCATCTCCCATTAATTGGCTTTTAAATTAAGTAAGAGTTAAACAAAAGCTAAAATAAATCTGACCAGTACCAACTTTAAACCTTTGGATATTTCCTTCTTTTAAGTTCCAATTAACAATTTAGATTTCAAACAACACAACTACCTTAATAATTAAAATTTGGTTATCTTCAATTTATTAATGTTTAAAATTACCAATCAAATAAACATTTTTTCTATCTTAGGGAATGTCAGATTTTGATCTAAGAATCTGAGCAATACGAATTTTAAATCTACTAGTTTTAAGTTCCATTTATAATTCTGCAGTTCAAACAGTAGAACTATCTAATCCTGAAAGCATTTAGAACTTAGGGCCTTTCAACAGTTAATTTTTAAATTTGCCAATACAAACTAATCAAATATATCCTATCTACATGATTCAGAAATTTTAAACTAAGATTCTGAGCAATGAACTTGAAGCCTTCCATTATTTTAGTTTTTCCATCTTTAAGCAACAATATTAAAATGCTGACGATGGAACAGCAAAATTACTTAATTCTTAATACCTTTCATTAATTAACTTTTAAATTTGTCAATACAAACAATCCCTTATCAGGATAATTGTTGAACGTTTGAACTCAGAATCTAGACAATACGAACTTGGAACCTTCCCTTATCCTGCACCGCTTTACTTTTTCCATCTTCTACCTTGTATTTATATGCCAGTCAGCCACGTCTAGACAACACAAATGATAATTTCAGAATAGAGTCACGTCCCTTATTGTGTAATTTTCGTCTTGCACACTCCTCGTCGGCGTGCGCGGCATGCACGTAATAATAACACATTGCACCCACCTCGGAAAGCAAACAAAGTGCACAAATGCAGAAAGTAGTGAACGAACTTTTTCGCAAACAAAACCAATCTGAACTCATTTTTAATGCCACCCGCTCACTCTATCAGCGCATGCAACGAGGAAGCCTCCAGGGTTGTGCAAAGTTGGCACACATACTCCCTCGTCGCTCACGAGGAGGTGCTTTCGGCTCTGCAGCACCAGCAATTCCAAACGACTAATTAAGTATTAATATGGTTAATTAGTGAGTTTCGTTCGTTCGCTCGTGAACGTACGAGCGCGTGCAGCAGTAACGTCGTTGAATTCAATAAATTGCAACGTGTAGACGCTTCTGGTGCACTCGTGTATGCAGCTTGTGTATATAATCTGCAGTGTTCCTCCCCAGCGACCAATTCCCTTGACCTGGCACTTTGGATTATTACACGCGTTCAATTAAAAAACACAACCGACCACAACATTTCGTTGGAGGGTAATATGGTCGGGGTGTATTGAGATGGTGGTTCATTCTGGGATACACTTTGTATATGCTGGCTGCAGTTCGAGGTTGCGAAAGGAGTGGATCGCACAACATCGCGCAAATGTAAATTAGGGCTAATTAGTCGACAACGCCTGCATTCGTGCATTCCGCATATGCATAATATTACAACTCGTCGATATTTCTGCCAATGTTCGCCGAAAACCCTTGCCACTCAACTCGAACATGCTCTCCGCTGCGATGCACACATCGCATTGCGTTTCGTTTCGCCTTTCTCGCATGTGCAAAACCGCAGGCGGGTGTATCACTTGCCATTATACCACGAGTACAATTCGACGTGTTGTATATCGCATTGCTCATTTTATTCCACGTCACCTACTACAATCAAATCGACATGATTAAAGCGAGGAGAAAATTAAAGCTGGAATATGATATCCATTGGCAGTATTCATCACAACAACATAGTATAAAAAGCATCAAAGGTCTCTTTTTAAAATGCGCATATTGCTGGTAATTGTTGCCAATTTATTCGCGTTTAATTGCATCGAACCCATCCATTTGACCTTTTAAACAATACAGACGAAGGAAATTAAATTCCATTTGCCAATTGCCATTACAATTCATGAATAGCAATTGTACATGTGGTTTGTGTTTATTAATGGCTGTTATAAATGAGGCTTAGATTTTGTAATTGTCAATTCAATAAAAAAAATACACGGTGTGTGCTTAACATCACACGATAGAAGTGAAAACGTCAACAGGGGTGTTTATACGAAATACAATTTGTTTTTATAATTACCACGCAAAAACAGATTGTTTAAGT
>JARJDZ010001554.1:0-13516 GCA_030264555.1 Aleochara sp. GC000083
AAACTTGAGCGATTTTAAGAATTTCATATCGCTTTTTTCGCTACAAACTTTTTTTGCAAATTTTTTCTTCGAACACGATTTCTGCTGTTACCATTACCAAAAGGGCATGAACCCATACATTTTTGGAAAGTACTCATCAAGACCTACAATTTCGTTCCAACTTTAGTTGAATTGGTCCAAATGTTTAAAAGTTATACGCAGTTGAAGGAGCGAAAAAAAGCGAAAATTTTGCATTTTTAGAACCCCATTTTTTCGGATCGGGTATTTCTGAATCCCGGAGAGATTCGAGACCATGACCAATGTTATTTTTTCGTCAAAACATAGTAAATGTCCTTTGAATCATCCAAATCGGTCCATTAGTTTCGGAGATATGAAAATTTTTGAAAACTCGAACAATTTTAAGAATTTCATATCGGTTTTTTCGCTACAAACTTTTTTTTCAATTTTTTTCTTCAAAAGCGATTTTTGCTCTCCCCATGACCAAAAGGGCATGAACCCATAGATTTTTGGAAAGTACTCATGAAGACCTACAATTTGATTCCAAATTTAGTTGAATTGGTCACACTGTTTAAAAGTTATAAGCAGTTGAAGAAGCGAAAAAAAGCGAAAATTTTGCATTTTTAGGACCCCATTTTTTCGGATCGAGTATTTCCGAATTCCGGAGAGATTCGGGACCATAACCAATGTTATTTTTTCGTCAAAATATAGTAAATGTCCTTTGAATCATCCAAATCGGTCCATTAGTTTCGGAGATATGAAAAATTTCGCAATTTCGAGCGATTTTAAGAATTTCATATCACTTTTTTCGCTACAAACTTTTTTTTCAATTTTTTCTTCGAATGCGATTTTTGCTCTCCCCATGACCAAAAGGGCATGAACCCATAGATTTTTGGAAAGTACTCATGAATACCTACAATTTGGTTCCAACTTTAGTTGAATTCGTCCCACTGTTTAAAAGTTATAAGAAGTTGAAGGAGCGAAAAACAGCGAAAATTTTGCATTTTTGGGGCCCCGTTTTGCAAGTTCGGTTATTTTTGAATAGCAGACGATAAAAAAACGCATAGAACTAAGTAAACGTGTGACTTACTTTTTGTTGCATACCATTGAAATCATCAAAATCCGTTCAGCAGCTTTTGATTTATGCCTCTAGGATTTCTGAAAAACAAAAGAAAATTCATTTTAAATATCATATTTTCAAAATTTTTCAGAATTATATACATAAAGTAAAAAGAGATTAAATGAACTTTCAAATATTTTCATAAAAAATTTAAGTTAATGAGGTGCTTTTTAATGTGTAACTTTGGGAAAATTCACTTTTAGTATATTTTTCATTTCCAAAATAACTAACAATTCAGTGCTTTTGTGAGCAATTAATAACATTGTGCGCAGGTAATTGGTGCACCTCTGATTACACGTATCTGTAATCGGTGTAGATAATTACGAAAATACGTTTGTTTGTTATTGTGCCACGTCGAACAACATAGCAAATCGCGGAAAGCGCGCATTCTTCGCCCGTTTTCGCGACTACCCATCAAATCGGCGCGCTTATTTATCAGTGTTAGGTTCGGTTGTTAATTAGCCACTTGACGTTTTCGTGTCGGAATCGTTTTGCTGTTTGCGCCATCGAACGAACGAACGAACGAATGCGCGCATTGCTCACCATGCATGTTAACACGTGCCCGAAAGCTTTTTACACGTCGCCCAAATGTTTGCGCTATCTGTCGAACAAATACGTCAATAAATAATGCACACAGCGCATTAATTTATTGCATCGAAAATAAATGCGCGACTCACAGCGCGGACCGGAAGTACACAATCCTTGATGCACACCCACACACACATGCAGGCAACCAAATATACGAACCGTGCAAATTTCTGCGAGTGTGTTACACCCTCATGCAGTTTTTGTCAGCATGGTGGTTGAATTCGTGGTCGTTTCGCATCGGGCAGGAAGTCGCTCTGCGTTTTCGACGTCTTTTCTTCCATCTTTGTCCGAAGCATTCGATCTTTGTGTCGGTTTTTTTATACTGGCGTTTTTCGTGCATTTTGCACATGCAATCGAACGTCTGCTGCAAGAAGGTCTTTTTTCTTCCGTTCACGTTGGTTTCTTATCCGTTTTCTTTCCTGGCGCTCCATGCTTCAAAGATATCGGGTTTTCTGGGGTCGCAGCCGGTTCCATAACCTTTATTCATCAATACCAAGTGTTCCGAAATGTTCAATCCCAGAAAAAAATGCACTTCCGGTTAGCTTCCCTTTCAATTTTTAATCTCTATTTCCAATTTTCATATGAACTCTTTGAAAATTAAAATTATCTATCCATAAGTATTATTCCCCCCCAAAAATGGTCACTTCCGGTTTGTAAAATCACCAATTTTTAAAATATCTCTTTCATTTTAAATAAAACTTTAAAATTGCAGATTTTTGTTGGTAAATCCAAAGAGGAAAACCGGAAGTCCGGAAATATTTTTCAATCACAACCTTCCTTAGAAAAAAACCGACATTTAATTACATTTCAATGAATACCATCGTTTTTTTCCTCTCATCTTAACTTGGGTCTTTGTGGCGTAACCGGAAATGTTGGTGGGGGTGTGGGCATGGAGACCCCACTTTATCACTTTACGAACGGCTCGTTTATTTCGGTTTTCGGGGGAAACGAGCGGCGATAAATTAAATTAGCAGACGACGACACCACCCCCGGAATGCAGCCGAAGTCTGGGGGCGGCTGAAGAGATGCGCTGGCATTTGCTTGTGGTGTTCGTGGTGAAGATGAAGACGAAGAAGGAGCAGAAGATGAGGCGGCAGGAAGACGGGAAGCAATGATACAGTGCCCTCCCTGCTGTGTGCTAAACGATGCGCAATATAAATTACATCAAGTACATTTCGTGCGCTTCCGAGACGCGTCGTTGTGCACCACGAGAGGGAAATTTGGGCGCTTCCGGTTGCGCAAAAATCGAATTCTTCATGTTCACTTAACCTCGTATAAAATATGTAATTCAATGTGGTTGAAATGAAAAATTGGAGATAGAAGGAAAAATATACCGGAAAAGCGGAAGTCTTGGGAAAAAAAGTATAAGAAATGAGGTTAATAGATAGGAAATTGGATTTTATGGTTTTGAAGTTTTTTAACGGTTTTTTTTTTAAATATTCCTGTTGGTTAAATAGTGATTGTAGAATGAGTTGCATAAGCATCCTTGATTATATACCATTATTATGCAACCATCAAGACACGAGATCGAATGGTTGCAGCATTTTTTGTATTAGTTTTCTGCGTTTTCTCTTTTTTTGAGAAGTTGGTGGTTTTCTTTGCTTTGTTTTTCTTCCTTTTTTTGAAAAGAAAAGATGTTGTTTTCTCTAAAATTCCAGAATAGTGGTTATTATTTTAATAATTTATACCTCACACCGTCAAAAGATGGTTGGGCGATTTGCCAAGAAGCAATCGTAAAATCCGTTAGCAAAGAAATACCGCGCTTTCTTAAGTCGCGAGGATTGGTCATAAATTTGCGGATTTACTATGCGAACCGTCGAAAATAACCGAAAATTGCCATACGTGCGAATTAACACTCGGCAAAATGTCGCATTAATTTTCGCCGGTCCCAATCCACAAACGAAAATTATACCGTGTCATTCATTAATGTACTACACTCAAACTTGAAATTTTCTGAGAAAATGTGTAACAATAAGTAGCATTTGGTGATTAGCATTAACATATCTAGAATCATTTCATCTTATTATCCATTTACAGAGGAATGTTTGTAATTAATTCTGGAATTTCCGGTTTGCTTACAGACGATATTGAACTCCATGCACAAGTACCAACCGCGCTTCCATCTGGTGCGAGCAAACGACATTCTGAAGCTGCCCTACTCCACTTTTCGGACGTATGTCTTCAAGGAGACCGAATTCATTGCTGTGACAGCCTATCAAAACGAAAAGGTCAGTTTTCCCAGAATTGACAACCCTTCAATTTGGCCCAAAAATGTCACCGCAAAGTTGATTTATTTCTTGTTTTTTTGCAGATCACACAATTGAAAATCGACAATAACCCATTCGCCAAGGGTTTTCGTGATACAGGTGCTGGAAAACGGGAAAAGAAGTAAGTATCTAATAAGTATTTTCCCCCTATGGTCCTACATTTCCTAAAATCCAGAAAACAAATTTCAGAAAAAGTCTTTAAATGAAAAATTTGTGCGGTTTCTGGAACACTCTATAGAAATTCTGACCTTAACAAATGTCAACCGACATTGGGGCCAAGCCAGTTCAACCGCACAATGTGCAATGTGATTCCCCTGTTTTTTTTTTGCATTTAGTCTGGAAGCTTTTCCGGGTCTTAATAGAGCGATTGCAGTGTCACTTTTAATTCGAATTCTGGCTGCGAACGCGGCGCACTTGGGGAAAATTGTAACGAAACCCTCCCTCCTTTTTCCTCTTCCTCCTTTCCAGAATGACGCAGCTCATTGCCTGCTGTGGTGGCAGAATTTAAATAGACGGGTGCAGATGGTTAGCACCCTTTGGCCCCACATCCCCCACGCCATCTACAATCGTCGACTAATGCAATGTAAACTTTTCTGGATTATTTTCCTCCTTGCGAGAGGGGTTCGAATTGTCAACGCGTTGCAGGGGTGTCATCCCAATTTGCATAGCTTTTAATAAACACTGCGGTGGCGGCGTTGCATGATGAGATGATTAAAGAGCACAGTGTTGCCACCCCCCAATGTGAGGTTACTAAATGGCCAAAGATGCTGTTGGTTGGGAAAAAAACCGAGGAATGTAAATGAGGTCCAGGGCAAAAACGATGGGTTGGGAGGGCAGAATTTATGGGTTAGGGTTAGCAATATAAATGTCTGCCCTAAATTCATTCCGTGGTGGGAGGGACAAACATTATCCTTGCAAATGGAATTAGGTATCCTGTGGCTTTTCCAATAATCTCCTGGGCGTGCATTTAAAGTATCCTCGTTGATCCCGGTTCCAATGCCAAGAAGGTTGAAAATGTGGAGTTATCAAGAGTAAGCTAATTTTATTTGCTCAAAATTGTTACAGGCAAGCGTTGCTGGCGTCCCGGCATCCGGACGACAAGACGTCCCACCCGTTACCAGCCCGGATGTCCGCCGACAGCTCCACAGTGTCCAAAACGGACGACTCCGAACTGGACGTCGTTGGAACCGCAGACAGTCCGCGACCTAGTCTTCATCCACCAACGCCGATCGCCTCCATGAATCTCTCAGGTTTGTGTGAGTTGCCACCAACAATCTTGGGCCATCACTCTCCCAAACGGGGCTAATGTTTTTGGAACCATTCATTACAGGGCACGATGAAGACCTTCGACGACGACTCCACGACGATTCGGGTTCAGAGTCCTCCTGCTCGGAATCCCCTGGCAGTACAGCCTTCCGACCTCGAGGAGGTGGCTCGTCACCCACGAAGGAAGCACCAGGACCATCAAACCCCGGCGAGTACCCATCACCGAACATCTCCGTGGGTCCTCCGATCCATCCACCACCGCATTTACTGCCCTACCTCTACCCGCACGGCATGTACCCTGGAGCTGGAGCGCCCCCTTTCGGACCACCCTTGTCCCTCTTCACCGGGACGCCGAATCCGACGATGAACCCATCGCTGCTCTTCAACGCTCAACTCGCGCTCGCTGCCCAACATCCGGCGCTGTTTTCGCACTACTCGAACCTGGCGCATCCGAACCCGCACCATTTGTCGCCCACCTCGCTGCACAACCATCTCAAGGGTGGGCATCGCTTCACGCCGTACACGCTGCCCACGGCCGGAAGTGGCGGTGGGCCCATGGGTTCGTCGCCGTTGGGCAGCGCGTTTGAAACCGTCACTCCGAGTCATCATACGCGCAGTTTGAGTAATTCGCCGAGCAGTCGTGGGGTGCGTGGTGGTTCTGTGACACCTCCGGTGCGCTCCAGTACCGTCTCGCCGAAACCGGAAACGGCCGCCAGTCCCAGCGACCTCAAGAGCATCGAGAAGATGGTCAACGGGCTGGACGTCAAGCAGAACAACAACGAGGAGCAGAGTGAGAAACAATAATAGTGAATGCAGATTCTGTGTCTGAAGTGTTGTGCTAAAATCCGTACTCCGGCTGCCCACCATCCAACAACCACGTTCGCAAACGATGGGGGCGAATCACAAAGTGCTTTTTAACATTTCTTCTCCAAACAAACAAACAAACAAACACAGAAAAAAGTACAAATCATTAAAAATTATCAATTCGTATGTTGGTGCTCGTGTGCAAAAATTCTGAGATATGGACTCAACACATACAAAAAAAACGTAGAGATTATTTATAGAACGACGGGTAAATACTTGCAGCAACTTCAGAATTTCTTTCTGGACCATTTCCTTCACCCTCGATTCATTGATTGCTACCAGGGCGATATAAAGGGATGCGTTCGGGAAAATGGCGTTCTGAAGATTCAAATTTCCCAGAATTACACAATTTTGGGGGGTTTTGTGAAAACCCTATGGAGTTGACAACTTTAAAAGTTCCTTTCATACAATTTAAAAGTAAACGTGCGTAATTTTAACTAAAAAAACAAAGAAATCACTCGAAGAATTGTATAAATTATGCGACCGGATGTGTGAATTTCTGAGAAATTATATTGTAACTAGAAAAAGAGTCAAAAACACACAAATCTATCGCGAATTTCTATTCTGTACATATTATACATAAAATCGTAAGTTTTAAGCGACATGCATTCTGAGATTTGCAAATGAAACAAATCAATAATTCTAAAATCCAATCAATAACCGATTCGTAACATGGCAGCAAGGAACAAAGGAGTTGATTGATTGATATACAGATACAGAAGAAAAACAGTGAATATTTGTAATATGATGATGCATAAATGTAAATTAATGTATATCTCTTAATTCTGAAGGATATTTAAATTGTAAATTGCGTTTGCATTGTGCGAAGAACGATGATGTTTTTTCAACAATTTTCCAATAATCTCATTGATCAATCGATCGATCGATCGATCGATGGAATCGAACGATGCAATTGACCATTTTGCTTGCAATAATAAACTTAAATTATAGAAGAAGCCAACATGTGTTTTTTATTTTAACTTTTGATTTTCGTTCGTTTTGTTTCAACAATCTTCAATTATAGTTTCTACTATTGTGTGATGTCAGAATAGGTTTTTTTAGTGAGAAAACAAAAATGAAACAGAGAAATATGTTCCGAAGTGCAATACAATTCAAATGTGTATCGAATGATATCGATGACAATTAATTGAATTCTGAAGAATTGCAAAATGCGAAATTCTGCGATTTCTTATGTTCTCTGTTTGTTGTAAATATCTCAGACGAGTTGTATCACACTCTATAAATATTGTATCTATACATAAAATTACAACAACAAAAAAAAACAAACAAAAACTTATACATATTATAAATATTATAAATAATAAAAGTCCTTAATTCTGAAATATCTTGAAAATTTTAATATTCCCTAGAGATTTTTTTCTTTCTTTCAGAAATAGTATGAATATGCATCAAATTTTACCTCAATTGGAGAAATCCTGAAAAATTTCCAAAAAATATAACCAAAATATTTTCGAATTCTCATAGAATTGTTTAAATTTATGTTATTGGTGATAACTCCAAAACTACTAAACCGATTTTGAAAATTTTAACGGCATTTTAAAGGTACATCATTATTGTATCAATGATACCAATTTTATTTAAATTTACTCATGTAAAGATATCTAAATTGGTAATTGACTTGACGCTTTATAATTAACTGTAAGATTACTGCATAAAATTTTCTATTTTTATTTTTTGCTATAACGCAAAAAATATTTGGCAGATTCGGGTAAAGTTGACACCAATTTGATGAAGAATCATTATTCTACAAATTGCTTCAATTTCAATAAAATTTACCCATTCGTTGTCATTAAATTCTTAAATTTCTTTACCAACTTTTTTTCCCAACAAATATTTCTGCTTTGAAATATCCAGTTTTGTTTTTTGGTCATAATTCAAAAACTACTGGTCCGATTTTCAAAATTTTAAAACCATTTTAAAGCTGCTTCAATTTCATATAAATAACTCCAATTTCCTCTAAATTTGCCAATAGAAAAATATTCAAATGTTGGTTTTATTTCCCAACTTCTTATTTTCAAGAAATATATTTTTATAAAATTTTGTTTTATGTATTTGGCCATAACTTTTGAACTACTGGGTTGAATTACAAGAACATAAAATCATTTTGAAGGTGATGAGTTATATTATCACATGCATTCTTTTGATATGTCAAATTAAATTTGAATATTTCAAAAAATTCTGATTGAAATTCTTGGTACATTTTGCAACATATATTTTACTTTTGCAAATTTAACAACTGTCTTGGAATAACAGTACAAATATTTGGGCCAATTTATCCAAATAATAAGTAAGGAAACTCGCAGAAAATGCAAATATCTTCCACCATTTTCGCCGCCCCCGAAATCGAATTCAATTGCACCAATAAATTCGCTCGCGAATGAATGAATTGCAGACTTTGAACTTTACTTCCATCGTCATCACCATCATCATTCGATCATCTCAACATCTCCTTCTCTCTCAATCATCGTGTGTTTTGCTATGTATATGTTTCGCTGTTTGAGTGCAAAATTTGCAGTCGCAAATCGTCGATAAACGCATCGCGCGCATTCGAATGATAATGCGAATTGCAGAATGTCCATGCGAATTTCTGAATGTCTACTACTCTCTCTCTCTCATCATCCTGTGTCTAGATGTATGAGTAAGTGGATATATGCGAATTTGAGTATGTGTGTGTGTCTATTTGCGAATATGTTCATGTGTGTTTGTGCGCGCGCGTCGAAGTAATTATAAATTTATCAGCCGCATAAATAGGAAATTGTAAATTACGTTTCTGTGTAGCCGCCGACCGACAGCCGCTCTAAATGGCAAATTGGAATCGTGTGTGCGTAATAGCAGTAGCAGAATCGAGCAGAACAGTTCATAATGTGCGAATATTGAGCGGCCGGTCGGCGTTTTTTCATCTTCGCCATTTTTCCGTCTTGCAATCCACGAATCCGCCGCACTAATCTGCATACTAATCGCGCACTCGGCCATTCATTAATTGATTATAATTACTCGTTAACCTAATAGCTAATCGGTCTTATTGTTCGTTGCAGTCGAATGCTGAGAACGCAGAGAAACGAGCAGCAATGCGGTGGGTAAAGTTGAGCGCGTAAAAGTGAAATTAACAAGTTTTTAATTAATTTTGATGTTGTGCAACATGCAATCCGAGAATTTCTATGCTGATGCATGTACTGGGAAGCTATTTTCATTCCGAATCTCATCGTATTGGCCATATTTTCACTTGGAAATGATAAAAATTAATCAAATTAAATTTTCAATCAGACACCAAACGAAAATTTATTTCAAGAATAATTCCAAACTTTGTAAACGAATAAATCAATTTTTTTTCAGTGTAATTTGATCATATTTTAAAGGAAATTTAATCAGTTACAAATTGTCAAAATTTGAATCAAATTAGTTTATTAGTTTTGAAAATATTAAGGTTGGAATAACATCATGAATTTTCAACTTTGTTACAAGAAGTTTTCTTTTGTTTTGTTGATATAATTGTTGAATTCTTACATGATTTTGGTACTAATTAACAAATTCATAATCATGTTCAATTGAGTATTTAAAACTGTCAAAAATGATATATCAATCTCTCTTTTTTGATTAAAATTTAACATTAGTAAACTACCAAATTTTATGAAACTTCTAGTTCATGTTCCTAAAATATGTTAATTTATCTATACCTGGAAGAGTTAATCAACTCCCAATAAAATTCCAATGTCGGCAAAGATAAAAGAAAAAATGTTCGACATGAAACGAGCAAATAAAACAATTTAATTCAATAATTCTTACATTTTTCGTAGTAAATTTGTTAGCAATTATTTCGTTTTTGAAGCCGAACCATGAATGAATCAAAGAACAAATGATTAATAGGAATCATAAACAAATCATTAAAAAACTATAAAATATTTTATTCGAGCATAAACTTGAAATCGACTGTCCAAATGGTAATTTTTCCTCATTTTCGACTGAATGAGTGCGCGCCTTGTGTCTTAATTGTGACGACTTGATGAAAGATTCTTTGTTAGCAAAGGCCTTCAGTAACAACAACGTACAATGTAATAACTTGTGACGTTCGCTAATAAATAATATATCAACAATTGAGCGGAACGAGGCATTTGTGCATATTATTGTTTGGTGCGTGAAGCATAAAATGGTTAATTTTTACATATTTTTGCTTGTTGGTCAATTAACAGCTTTGATGTTTAGAATTTTCATTGGCTGGAAGGTCGTAAAAATAATTTATGACAAAAATTTTCTAGATTTTTGGTAATTTTCTAACTCTATGAGGTATTAATTAAGAATGTAAGTTTCGTATAAGTATGAGTTATTCATGAAGATATAAGTTAAGTAAAAATTTTAAGATAACATATCTAAAATTATTTTTTAATGCATTGTTGCTTTTTGCATCTGTAATTTTTTGCAAGAAACTTCAAATCGCTGTAACTTTCTTTCTGGACTTTGAAAATGCGTCTACAAAAATTTTTTAACCCAAATGTCTGATGCAACAAATCCACTCAGCAACTTAATTGTTACATGCAGTGCTAGAATTTATGTTTTCTTCACGTGATCCACAAGTCCGTCTTGTTCGATCGATATCAATCTCCGCAATAGCCAAGATCTAACCTTGCATTGTTGCAATCAGCGCGTTAACATTATTAAATCGAATTTATGGCCGTGCAGCCGCATTGAAACAAGATGTGAATATGTTTTGTGTCAATCGATCAATCGATTGTTCGGATTTATCGTTGACATTCTCATTAGAGCTGGGAATTTTGCGCAGAAATGCTGCTCCATTGAGATTTTCTCCGCTGGCATTTTGCACTACGACAGGAATTTTGCATTGACCCACATCGACGATGGGGACCAAATTCGGCTCAAATACAAAAACGAAGAGTAATAAAAATCCATTTAGTAGTCGTTTATCTCTTCCGGAAGCTGCTCGGGCAGAAGATTCTGGAAGGGAAGACATTTCGCTGTAGGTGTCCCCCTAAAAAACCCATCCCGAATGTGTCATCCACATCCGAACGTGTTTCACTCTCAATTTGCTGTCTTTAATGTCAGAGGGTGCAAATTACAGGGCTCTGTAATGATATTCAATTGGGACGCCTTGAAATTTAAGGATTATTCTAGAAGACCTTAAATTTTTAAACTGGTCGGTATTGAAGTATTAATCGACAATTGATGCGATGAATTATCGCATCGTTTGAAATCAAGGAGTGAATCGAATACACGAATTTATGGCTCAATTGATTAATAATTGTTGATTGTGTGTTAATCGTCAGCATTGAGAGCTAAATATTTCTCTGTAGTTTCTCAGGTTTTTTTTTTCGATTTGTTTAATCGTATTGATAAATAAATTTAATTGTATCCAGGTGTTCGTTTCTTAATTTAGTTGGAAACGTTCCTCCATTGCTAATCACCTATCCAGTAATTATTTCTTCGCTAATGATCAATAATTAATGTAATTATTGTGTAATACGTACGTCGATACCTGTCGCTTTTATGTCAAAGGTGTGTCATTGTCACATTTCCATCGAAATTCTGCATGTTTTTTACTCGTTTTGTTTGAGTCTCGCTGTTGTTTGTTTTTGCAAATTGCCTGCGTTTTGTTTCATGTTATACGATTGTGAGATTTCTTAATTATGAACAAATGCAATTTTTGTGTTTGATTCATTGTAATGTTAGGATCAGTTTCTTAATTTATTTGTAATGAGTAGATAATTATTTGTCTAAAGTTTTTTTTGCAAATCATTCTAAATATTTTTTTCTAGTTTTAAAAAATTGCAATTCTGCAATTATTGATTGATTTCCTATAAGAGTATTAAATTTTGAATATTTTAGTGGAAAATTACTTCCGGTTACCAGTCTTATTAGTTCTTAAATTTCATATCAAACGTGAAATTGTTTTCATTCATTTTTTAGCGTGCAATTACTGACTCCAATATTTTTGGGAATTACTCAAAATGTAATTTAAAAAATAGGTGTATTTAAAATTCTGCTAAAAGTAGGATAAATTCTCAATGTATTGATCTATAATTCATCCCTTATATCATAATTTTAATTATTTAAATTTCAAAAAGAAAAATGAAATATCTCAATGTGATTTTCAATCAAATGACATGAAATTTGAACCCACAAAAGCAGAAATATTTCCGTAACCATAACAAATCCTTAAAATTTCCAATATAACATAACAAAAGGAAGACATATATTACAAAAATCCTCATTTATGAAATTCCTCCTCATTGATAATCCATGTCGAATCGCATTATGAAGAGATCCAACAACAATTCCCGAAAATTACATTTGCGGCTGGTCCCATTGCAAATACGAGCCAAAAATATGTCATAACATGAGGAAAATGTCATAAATTACATGCGAATCGACAAGATTAGGTCTAATCGCCCTCAGATCCCTTTTTCCGCCCCTAAAATCACCATCGACCGGGACCGGGACCCTGGTTATCAATGTCAAGAAGGGTCTTCGCAATTTTCATTGCATTCGATACGCACTGTATGTTGATAAGGGGTGATGACCATCGCCAAGAATTGACCACAGATTTGATTGCCAGCACGTGACCTCACCACCATGCAAAATTCGAAACGATGCAATAACGGGAATTTTTCTAGAACGGCGAAAAATGCGAACACAAAGCATTCCGGCAAATTCCAAAAGAGAACGTGAGATTTTTACATGTTTTCTGTTTAACACCTGAACGGCACCTTAGGTGGAAAATGCAAATTTCCTCGACGGTTGTTGTCTTCGTCGAGTTTGGCGTCTTTAACGAACTCCCAAACGCAGCAATGACAACGCGAACAGACGCGCCAATCGAACAATTCCATTGCGATGCAATTTTCGTTTCGTTTGCAATTTCTGGTTGCTTAAACAAGCCACTAGATGTATACATAGTGTCCCAGNTTTTGCCGAGGAATTTCTTGACGAGCCTTTGTCACTTGACTTATCGCCATCGTCTCGCGTGTGCTTCGTTCGCTCTTTGATTTTGGTTCGGAGTTCGAGTACGCGCTGGATGTGATTGTCAGGTGAAATCGGCGAACGCGTTAATGACGCATTCCGGGCTTTTTTCCAATCGCGTCCGAGATTTTTTCCCGCCACCAATACAATTGTTTCACGCTTTATTGCTGCACGACGAAATGCCGAACGAAATCCGAGCGAATCGATGGAAAAATGCGGCGTTTTAATGCTCCCGAAGGGATGGTCCATGATCATGGGAGATCATGGGAGATCGGGAGCGCTCGCGATTTATTTGAGTAATCCCGGATATTCGCTGGGAGATCCCTGAAGCCTGCAACGGTCAAATACCAAATAGAAAAGTAAATACCCTGCTTGCGTTTGGGGTCATCTAATCCACCCTTCGGTCCTCATCATCATTCCAAAAGAA